>JAGTTH010002956.1:0-221995 GCA_022606485.1 Agraylea sexmaculata | reverse complement strand
TACCATTTTCATTCACCCTCTTATCTCCCCACTGTCCAACAACCCTGTCGGCTTCAGCTCTTCTCGTTCCAACCCATCCGTTCATGTCACCTATTATGATGACTCTTTCACCTTCTTCGCACTCATTCATCAACTTATTCAAGTGCTTCCAGAAATCATATATTTCTTCGTCTACATCTCCGTCTACTGGCCCATAAGCGACAATAACAAAAACTCTGATGATTCCTACTTTCAGCTTTACCCACATTAGTCTCGGGGATACTAACTCATACTTTCTGATGTATCGCTTGGCCCTGGGGCTAATTATCATACCGACTCCCTTGCTCCCCCATTCTTCATCAGTCACACCGGACCACAAACCAATTTCCAGTGCATCAATGTAGTAATTTAATAATAAATAAATTGGATTAACACCATTCAATAAATACTATAATATTATATTCTATAATAAATTTAATCGCCTTGGTTTTATTTCCCAGTCAACATAATATTATATGTTTTTTTATATTGAGAAATATGATTTATACTTGTTTACCCCTAAAGGTAGGCAATTTCCATTACATTATATGCATACTAAAAATATATTTTTATTGTTAACACATTAATTTAAACCCGTTATTTTAACAATTATAAAATTTCACGCGTGTCGTAATATAAAATATGAATAATAAAACATAAAAACTTAGTTAATTTGAAAATATACAATAAATACAGTATAATCTCCATAATCCGACTTATTAAATTTAAACAAATCAATTGAAAAGAGGAAAAATCCTTTATGTCTGTTTTTTACATTATATGTATATGTATGTATGCATATATAGTCAAATATTATAATTTATTGTTGAAAAAGTTGCAAATTATCGAGACTATATACATATTACATATTTTAATACAGGTAAATATTAAATCGTGATATTTCCAATATGAACGCCTGAAGGCTGGCAATTTGCATAACATTGAATACGCCGTATACATAAAATTAAGCGGTTCGATTTGATTAAATCGTTGGAAATGAGCCAGAATAAAATAAAAATGTCAAGATAACACAGCAAAACGGACAGATTCAATTAACCCAAATAGAATACAATAATGAGGACGTCGACACAATTAAAGTAAAACCAGTCTGAATAGGCATTGTTGGCTGGCGTATTATTTTTAGATTCATCTCCGCAGTTATATCCGTCAATTTAACTGTGACGCTGATTTACGAGTGGGATAAATAATTGCGGACCTGGTTGACCTCGTTTTTTTGTTTCTGCATCCAACATTGAAGTGTTTCACGAATATATCCTTTATTTGTGTACGTGTTTCTGCTCTATTTATTGTATAAATATAATGTATTTAATTTAATTTATTATTTGTGTGAATGTGTTGAATCAAAATGCCGCTTGTTCGCATGGCTGAGGTGTCCGAGTGGTTAAGGAGTTGGACTTGAAATCCAATGGGTTATACCCGCGCAGGTTCGAATCCTGTCCTCAGCGGATTTTTTTTTCATTTTAAAATTATTTAATAATTAAAATTTAAATTCTAAACTATAAAGAAAATATTTTACATTTATTAAAAATGTATATTGAGTTCCAATTTTATGTTTGTATAACAATTTCACTATACGGTAATTTTTTTCTTATATGTGTAGAGCAAATGTAATATTTTTGACACTTGGAGAGGTGAAATTACTCACCGCGAACGTTTGTGATTAGTGATCAGTATTGGAGACATAAAAAATAAGGCAAACAGTCTTTTATTTACGCACTTTAAGTAGTACTCTTATATATTTTTATACAAAGTAAGTATGGTACAGTTTTACAATAATAATCTTATCCATGTTGTTGGATGGGGTGAAAAGAGACAGTGCGACTTAATATTATGTGAAATATATATTTTTTGACTCATGACGTATTTAACAGACACAGGCCAACGTGACATCCATTACTGCGTATTTAATATAAACAGTCAAGTAAAATCACCTCTCCAAGTGTCAAAAATATTACATTTGCTTGAAAACATTGCTTATTCTATGTTTGTGCAAACCAAATAACCGTAAACGGCTGTGATTGTTGATGTATAAAGTTAGACAGTTTATCTACAAACAAATAGTAGTGCACTTGAATATGCTTTATGAATAAAATACAATTGAAAATACGGTAATGTTAAAAATATTTCACGAAGCTCACATTAGAGAAGGTGAAGTATTTTCCTGGCCACTGGCGCATTTTCAAAGGTTTATATTTTTTATAGAAAACATGTGAACACCGTTTATGAATATTTTGCTTTTATTCTACCTCAAAAATAAAGTTTTATTTATTAGAACACGCGCAAATCAATATATTGATACAGCATGATATTATAATAGTACACATTACGGCGCAGACTGGAGGTAAACAAATATTTTCCACCTCATCACACGCCATAACTCAATAATGGCAACACTGAACAACGTGCGCATACATACATATATGCATTCATTAATTAATTCGTGAATCGTGTATTCTTGTATAAATTAATCGTGTTATTTGGCTTGCATCATCTACGTGAATTACAAATTTGTACATGATTCGATAATAAATACAATCTTAACTTCATTTTACCCACAATAACTCGGCACATTCGTTTATTACCCACAGTCCCAAAATACTACTGATTTATCTTGGACAAATTACAATCATTTATAAATACTAGGAAGTTTGTTTTTTTATATCACTATGGATAATTCTAAAATTCCCAAAATAAATACGCGAATATTTACTCTGAAAAACGCGTTGAAGTAGTTATTTTGCCTTTAGTGAAATAACTTCCATTTACATTTTATTACAAATTATAATCTATGAAAAGTGATATAGTTTAAATAATAAAATATAAAATTGAATGCTTTGCGTAAGAATTATTCATTAATAGAAGGTGAATCCCAATGAAGTAAATATTTTAATGGAAGAATTAGTACAATTTTATAAGAATAATGTTGAAAGCAAGTCTAGCCTCGCTTAGTCTGAATTAGGATATTGCTGTATACATTTCGGCGGGTCATGGCTCTAACAGACTCTTACACCGACATTTCCAAGTTATATAATATATTTTAAGTAATAGTGTTGCTATATCGTTTAAGTTGTTTCGCCTCTGTGTGTTTTAAATATATTTTGCGCTACAAACATAAGATACAAAGAGTATAACCGATATATTAGCAGGCCATACAACTGCATGTATAAATATCAAGTAGACGAGTCTGAGTGAGACAATTAGCGTTGCCTCTACCCAATTCATCTGCTTGGTTTTTATCATCACATTTATCATACAGTTTTATATCGTTTAGACTACAAAGTTTGACTACATAATTGTGAATAATAATAGTGCTTTAAGACATTTCCGATTCCAATGAAACTCTACATTGATTTTTTATCCGCATATCGATTGGTGAATGTAAACAAGTTTTAATTGAGTGAAGTGCATAAAGTTCACGGCTAGTAGTGCCATTATAATATTTGAACTGTGTTTGACTGATTATACTGTGCATATAACTGTGACAAGTACAAGGTGTATAACAGATGGCCGCCATCAATCTCGCGGCTAACCAAATCTAGTATCAAATAATCGCCGGCCATATTTCACAAGGCAACGAGTGAAAGGGCTCCTCGGAAAATGGCGGCTTATTTCACCGAGTGCCTCTTCTATAAACACACCATCGATCATCACGAGACAAACTACATTTCATGCATGTCATATTCATAATTTCAAATTGAGAAAATATACATAGACAACAAGTGGCTGTACATTGTAATATAGTCTATGGTATATTGTATACATATATACATAGTATTCTCAATATCCACTAACAGCAATACCGTGTTCACTTCACTTCTATTCTATTTCACAAACAGAAACGCCGCTCGATAATTATATGCTAAAATAAACAAACTGCCATTTTAGTAAGAGGTGTTTTCTTATGAATATGAATAAAATTAGCACACTACAAATAATTTATTGACGCCAAATCTGCTAGCTTATTTCTGAATTTGGCTATTGCTGTAAACATTTCGGCATGTCATGGCTCCAACAGTGACAGCGAGGTTTGTCAACTTAAAAGGTGTTTCCATTTTATTTTATCCAATAATGTTTTATATATTTTTTTGATAATCACAATGTTCTAAGAACCTGGATCAATATACTTTTTATTAAATTATTTCATTAAAAACTCACTAAAAGTTACCGGCGAATATGTATTTTCATTACAAGATATACATAAACTGAACAACATTAAAAAATATATATTTTCATACCAGAATAGATATAATATACAGTTTTTAAATTTAATAATTACGATGAAGCTGAATGTAATGCGATAGTATTACTGAGATAAATATAAAAATAATATTATTTTTATACTGGTCATTAACAGTTATTTGACTAGTTTCTTTATAAATAAAAGACAGTTCTATAATTTATTTTGTTGATATATGTACATATGTATTCTTATAAATAAATAAGTAACATTTTAATATACATGTAAACATATTATAATGTGGAGTTGGCCATTTAAAAGACATTGCACAGCCATAAATCCGTGTCGTCACAACATTCTTTTTTTAAATATTTGCTCGCCAAAGTTCATGCGATTCAATTAAAGTTGAAATGAATTCACCGCCGTTTTTCCACATAAAACTAACTCTCGATATTCAATAAAAGTTTTCACCCTCCGTTGCTCTTTTTATTTCTTTCTCTCCCCTTTTTATTCCTCTTCGCCGACATTATTATTATCGTCGCAAATATTACAAAGTACAATTAACTGAATTTATGAATGCTTCTTTGAAGAGGCTGCTTATTTTCATTTGAGGAAATATGGAAGCGATAAAGTGGATTATCTGATATTAAAAAGTGATTTGTAGCAGACAGGTGTACTTTATACGATACACAACGAGTCTATATTGCTTAACAACCTGATTTATATATTATTTTGTTGATATTTCAGACTTATTCACCAACTGGCTTTGAAAAATATAGTACAAATTATAATGTGGCAGACTACAAAGTTGTGTTCTCCGCTTGGGACACCTCAGGTATGAAAACATTTCATTATTATAAGTATTTGTTGATGAGAAGTGAATAAAAAGTATGTGAAGTAATTGAAAGTTGTATGTATTTATGAAAAAAGTCATAGGAAATTTCAAAAAGAAACTACAAATGTATGTACCGATGAATCGTAGAGACAATTTACCCACATTTTCTATAGACATACATAATATAATGCTGTCCAATCATAATTTGTATAGGATAACATTATATTGTGTATTTTTAAATCTTGCGTAAATTTTGGAACACGCTCAATAAATATAGTTATCATTTTTTTAATTATAGTAATGTAACGAATTAATAGGGGAGAGGGTTTCCATTAAATAAATATAGGTTTAAAATAAATCATTTAATAAAGACTCTATTTTGTTTGATTTAATTGTTTTGTTAAGCACATTGCCTACATTCAGGCACATATCACCCAATAATGAAATATTAAATGAATATTTTATTAATAAAAATATAAGCATTTGTTATACACATTGATTTTATTCAAGCACACATCAAACAATAATGAAATATGTTTATAATATGTATAATATTTGAAATGCTTCTTCTTTTAAATATTTTGTTATACGCATTGCATACCTTCAGGCGCACACCACCCAATAATGAAATGTTATAAATAGACCCCAGATTTCTTGGAATATTAAACGAGCAATGAAATATAATATAATTATTGTGTGTTAATGCACTTTATAAACATACGGTATGTTTACTAATCAGAGTCCAAATTGGTATTAATATAATGAAACGACACTGTCGGTATGTATTTAACAATACACTCTAATGGGGTCGTAAAATATTGTTTTGCAATGAATATTAGATAAACGTATATACTACTTCTAAAGAATATGATCACTCATTATTTGAATCACCCTTATTGCCGCTTTGTGGCCCAGTGGTTATTGGAAGGGATTCGTGAGTAAAAATTCCCGGGTTCGATTAACAACACCGACAAAAACGGTGTCCACTGGAGTGACTTGGTAGATCTACTAGATCTGAAGGACTCATTGCTGTGTGGTGGCCTGGGAAACCACCTCTACTTACAAAAGGCCTCTCGTCAATAGTGAAGGCATCATCATATTTATTTATTTTATAGTTTGACGTGAACACTCACAATTTGACGCATGAAGGGCGGTGTTACCAGATAAAAAAATTATATTTTATACAACTACTTGATTATAATTAATACATATCTAAAAAAACTTACATTCATATTCAGTAAAATGCATAAATGATAGCTGTCACTCTTACTTGATTAAATCATCTGTCAAAATGGCGAATTCCAGCTGTCAGTGACAGTCTGACAGATGGATTACTTGGATTTGACAGCTGGAATAATTGAATTTGATAGTGACAGCTATCAGACTGACACTGACAGCTGGAATTCACCATTTTGACACATGATTTAATCAAGTAAGAGTGACAGCTATCATTTATGCATTCATGCACTGTTAAAACGAGTATTTAAATGATAAATAATATTATATTAGAGATATTTAATAATGCATAATAAATGAAAATTCTCAAAAAGCCGTATTTATCGGAAAAATCGCTTTTTATATATTGTAATGTCATGTCAAAAAAATAACTTTCTTCTATTTGAAAAAAATAAACATTAACAAGCGTAGTTTATATAAATATATTGTTTGATGACCAGGAAGTGAAGCCTACGACTCTGTAAGACCGCTGGCCTACCAAGATGCTAATGTGTTCTTGTTGTGTTTCTGCCTTGCTAATCCACAATCACTCCACAATGCTGCTTACAAGGTACAACAAACATCCCCTCGGGCTGCTCGAACTACCCTCACTAATAATAATAGTATTATTTACATTTCAGTGGTACAAGGAAATAAGGAATCAATGTCCGGCCGCTGCAATCATTCTATGCGGCTGCAGAGCTGATCTTAAAGTAACATCCTCTCAGAGTTTACTCGTGACCAGTGAACAGGTAATGTTAACTATGATGCTTTGACGACACCTGTATTAATGCAATCCAATGATTATAGGCAATAACTGTGAGTAGACAACTTGGCGCTAGTACATATGTGGAAACATCGGCCAAAACAGCCGGGAAAGCAGTGAGGGATGCTTTCGAAGTTGCGGCTTTGGCAGCTTTGGGCAAATTGAATAAATATCATCCCCAACAACAACAGGTAACATACATCATCATAACATTTTGTCAACGAAAAGATTATATAAAACTGCCAGTTTAATTTTCAATTATTAATATTAATTTTAACCCACGCGAGCCTGAGCGACTGGAGCATCCATAGGCGACGACGAGGGGTTTTTTGGACCCCATGTAAAAAATATATATTTATTTTACATAATATGATTTATTTGATTTTATAAATAATATTTATGATGTTGAAATTAGGCTTCCATGATCATATCATAAAAAGCCCAAAGTTGTCTTTAATTAATTACTCACTAATTAGAAGAATATGCCATTTCACATTACATTAGATTATCTATTTGTATTTTTATTCAGTATTCCAGAAATTCAGAGTAAATCTGGATCAGGATTCTCAATCGGGATTTTATTAATATTATATTATTTTCAATAATTTATCACATTATCACAGACTATAAAAGTTTAAGAGATAAAATAGAAAGAAACAGAGTTCAAATCGACAGACTTTTGGAGCCATGATCCGCCGAAATATTTACAGCAATAGCCAGACTTTTTAAAATTATTATCTATACCGTGACGCCTTCCCTATTGACGGGAGTCCCTTTATAAGGGGTTGGCCAGGCCACCTTGGCCTTTACGGGAGAATATAGTAGAGATGGTTTCCCAGGCCACCACACAGCAATGAGTACTTAAGATCTAGTTTGTTAAGCTAGATCTACCAAGTGACTCCGGTGCCGTGAATCGAACCCGGGAGTCTTCACTCACGAATCCGTTGCACTAACCACTGGACCACAAGGCGGCTCGTTAAATTTCTTGGACCATTAATATAAATTGTTACACTTTCGAACGTATTCAATATAAGGAGAGTGTATTTGTGAGTCGTGCTAGAGATTATAGTGTTGGTGCGTGTATGAATAGATAGGTTTGTAGTAATGGTGTCCACACATACGCACCGCACGCACACATAATGTATAAATATAAGTAAATAGTATTGTTTAATATTGCAGGTGGGCAGAAGCAAGAGCAAGCGTGACCTGAAGGCTGAGCTGAAAGGAAGAGCCAGGAGTTGTTGTGTCATGTGATCTTCAGCGGGCGGAGGCTGCAGTGAACACATGTAAAGCCCCGCCCACTTCATCAGCATCATCATCATCATCAGCACCACTGATTCAAACAAGACAATATTCGTAAAAGAACCAACTATGTGTATAGCGCACATTTTCTCACTTGAACAAACAAACCCTTCATTTCCTATGTTTATACAGCAAACATGACACCTACTCAAAAGGTGATATGACTAATCACATCCGTTCGCGGTTAACGTTAAACATTCAATCTACAAACATATGAAACTAACATTATTATGTATACAGGAATGGGGTGTTAAATAAATTATTTATATTGTCAATGTTGTGAACACATTTCTTTTGCTTTATTAATTGTATTTATTAGTGTATTTATTTAAATAATATTCATTATACACGGTGGACTTGAAATAAGTATTAAGTGAATAATATTTTAGGGGATAGTAGGATAAAGTAAGAATAATTGAATATATATATATATATATATATATATATATATATATATATATAGCAGTAGCAGTATATATATATATATATATATATATAGGCAGTATATATATATATATATATATATATATATATATTTAATATTTTTTTATTAATTATAAATTAAAAAATAATTAATAATATTAATAGTGCTTTTGGAATCGAGTTTGGGCCACCATCTAGGAATCAGCTGTTTCTCTGAAGTACTCAGTAGTGACTGTCTCGTTTATATGGTGTGTATTTATACGTAATTAATATTATTAATTATTTTTTAATATTAATTAATTACAAAAAAAAATATTTATAAAATATATTTAACTTTTTTTTCCATTATTCTTACGATACCCAACCACCCCCTAAAATATTCTCAGTTATTTCAAGTCCACCCTGTATATACAGTGTATCCTCTTATAATATATTTTACTTTGAACTCAGGAATACAGAGTTGTGTATAATTTAAAATTGTGATTTGCATTATTGTAAGAAATGAAAGCTTTAATTGTTTTGTATTTTTAACTGAAAAAATGCCTAATTCCAATGTAATATATTAAACCTATCTCAAAATAGCATATCACCAACATGTAATTACTATAAAATAATAAAATATATTTCACAGATTAGAATATAATGCGATGGGTGATTAACACAAAGACGCATCTACAAAAATCCGTTATTACTAACTATAATAATAAATTTGTAGATAGGTTTTTGTGTTAACAACCCATAGAATTGTTGTATTAAAATATCTCAAAGTGCATGCATCTCTTTCTTAATGTAATTTCTTCAATATCATGTGAGTGTATTAAATAAATTAAACAATTGTTCGGAAAAATATGACCAATGACCAATTATGGAGTATGATCAAAGTGATATATGTATAATATTAATATGTATTTCTAAATAAATATTTATATATATATATTATGATAATAAATTATTGTGAATTAGTCATTTTATCCAAAGCACAAATTTAATCTATGTAAAAAGTTTTGTACATTGAATATTGTAATCATTGATTTTTTTTTAAGTGTTGTTGTCTATGTATAAATGTTTATTGTGTCAATGTTTTGTTATTATAATAAAAAATCAAAAAAACTTCATATATACGCATATTTTCTTTCATTTTTATATTTGTCTAAATTGAACCAGTCATTGCTTCAAATATTAAATTATATTATGCAAATATTCATTTTGTAGTTTCTTTGAAAAATATGACTTACAGTAAAACAATACAAACTCTCCTGAAAACGTATTAAGTATGCCAAAATTAAAAAAAATAGCAAATGTGGAAGAATTTATTGAGAAAAAAACTATTCATTGGCACGAACATTTGTCAACATTTTTCATGAAAATTTTGCATAATTGTAGCTAAATTTCATAGATTTATCAATAATTTCTATTATAAGCTATAATGGAAAAATAATACTTAATTTCTAAACGGTTATTTTCATTATAATAATATAAAATTAATTTAATTTTATATTTTTAGAGATGATAATGGATAATAAATGACAATTCTTCTGACGATATATTGAACTTCAAAATCCACCTTTTTAAAAACCATGCAGAAAATTAATAATAAAAAATATCAATCAACAAAAAACTCTAGTAAGCTATAATTTTCTTGTTGTCTTTGTGGCATTTAATTTTTAATAACCGTGGCAGCTTGTACTATTTTTTTGTTTACCAGTAAAATTTTACAATAGTAGGTAAATATTGATAATGAATAGTAACACTAATGCAGTTAAATAATATTTTTTTCGTGATGAAGTACAATTACCGCCACCGTAATAATACACGACCAACTAATTTAATACTTTTTACACGACATGTAATTAAATAATACCCCAGACACGCAATTTCAATAAAAATTTATTAACAGTACGTTGAAATCAGTTACAGTTTATGAAAAATGTTAAAAGTGGTGATTTTTGTTTTGGGACTGATTTGCTGTGATTTTAGTTTGTGTTTTAATGAAATTTTCAACAATGCTTCAGATCGAACTTTGAACCAAGTCGGACATTGTATAGTGCAAGTTGTTCGCAAAGAGTTTCGATACACTCCAGGGGGATTCATGGTCATCACAAAGACCTTCAACCTCAGCGAATTAGCTGACAATGTACAGAATATATTTATGAAGAGGGCCTTCACCTCGGGCAGGGTGGCCGCCATGACAGTTGGGAATGGTGCACTCGATAGTTTAGCAAGGAATACGACGAATATATACCACGCCAGCGAACATGCTGAAATGGATGAGCTGGGGATTGACCTGGAGGAGGATATCTTCATCCAGTCTCATCTGATGTTCATTAGACTATCAGACTTCTACATAGTCATCGTGGATAGCTTCAAAATGTTCAATGCGAAGATGAAGCAATTGGTTCGCGTGCCTTCTTGGAACGCACACGCTCCCATGGTGGTTTACTGTGCTATCAGGACACATTCAAAGAAACGAATGGAACTGTATCGTAAGTTTATATTGAGTAATCTGTGGACTTATAACGTGATCAATGCTATCCTACTTCTCCACGACCACCACAATGCCTCAGTTGTTAATATATATTCCTGGGATCCTTACGATCCACCCAAACGTTGCGGGGAAAAGGACCAAAATCTCACTAACCTCACATACATTGTGGATACATGTGTCCGTGGAAGACTTGTTAAAAACGCCTCATTCTTTCCTCCCAAAGTACCGAGGAACCTTCAAGGATGTCCACTTAAAGTCTTGGGGGTGATATTCCACCCGTTCTTGAATCACAACACGAGTCATGGATATGGAGGGTTCGATCGGGAAGTCTTGAATATTATAGCTGAACGAATAAATTTTACAATAGATTTAAATACAAACGAAGATAACTGGGGCGATAGATTCCCCAGTGGAACCTGGACTGGGTTAATGGGAGATATTAAGAAAGGGTTGGGGGAAGTAGCGATAGGCGCTATCTATCCCGATAATGATGTCCACGAAGATTTCGATTCTACAGTATCATATTTACAAGACTCCTACGCCTGGATGGTGCCCAGGGCTAGGGAAGTACCCGAATGGGAGAATCTTATACTAGTACTATCACCAAGAAGCTGGATCGCGTCTGCGATAACATTCTGGATTTGTACAATAGTATGGTATTTACTAGCGCAGTCGGAATGGGAGACAGGCATCAAGATGAAGGAATATATACCGAGTTTCCTGGATAGCTGGTGCATATTCCTGGGAATTTCAACTGTGGGTCGACCTAACTCCGATTCGATGAGATTATACTACATAATCTTTTGCATCTTCAATTTACTCTGGAGTGTGGCCTACAATGCGAAACTTATAACAGTTCTCACCAACCCCGTGTATGAAACTCAATTAACTCAGTTGAATGAAATGCTAGATTCCCGCATCAGTTTTGGCGGCAACGAAGCTTTCCGCTTTTTATTCAATAACTCGGACGATTCAACGGAAGATTTCATGTTTGACAATTATTTAGAGCTGGATATTCACGAGGTCCTGGATCACGTTGTAAGATATAGAAACCTGTCTGTGTTGACGAGTAGATTTTATACAAAACACTTGTCGGCCACAACTACTCATTATAACGACGATCATGGAGTGCCATTATTTTACCCGCTACACTCAAATGTGTTTTCCTTTCCTGTGGAAATGGTAGCGGCCAAGGGATTCGCCCTGTTGGATCACTTTAATCTGATAATAACACTACAGAAGTCGAACGGACTGCTGAACAAGTTTTACAAAGATTTCGTGCAATTTTCTGAGCTGAGCGCGGCTAATTTAGCAATAAAAAACGGTGTTCACGAAGAAGGAGAGATGTCATTGAGAATAGAACACTTGCAAGGAGCATTCATAATCTTAAGTTTAGGACACGTCTTGTCCAGCGTTGTGTTTATCATAGAAATCATCATGTTTAATGCAAATAAACATAAGAGAAGGTGGCAACTGGTGAAGATTAAAAGACGAGAGTTACGCGTGTTGAATATCAGAGTGAAAAACGATGCTTGGAATGCCAAAAACGACTTTATTAAATGGAGCAATCGCTATGATAAGACGATCTCCTACTTTAAATAATTGATTTAAACACGGCTAATTTAGTGTTAGGATCAACTGTGGGAATATATTGTTATTAACATGTGGAAGACACTTGTTTAGCAGTGAAGTCTACACAAAATAAAAGACGAGGAGAGCGTCCTGTGCGTCCGGGAGCAAGTCAGGGAGTATATAAAGAGCTGCAAGTCCAATCGAATCTATATTTAAAAAGTTAGAGAGGGAAGATGTCGCCCACCAGAGACTTGGCAAGCATTAGAATCGTTTGGCACACTGGCTCACTTCATCGTAAGAAAAAAACTCTACTATTATTACATAACGATCACTTTTAGCGAACGAATCGTCTAACGAACTGTGCCGTCCTTTTATTGACATTTTTTCGTAACTGTTTTTCCGATTGTTTGTTGTGTTAGAATGGACTTTTGGAGGTGATAGAGAAACTAGTGATTCGAGAGTTGAGGCAACAAACTTTAATACAACATGAAAATCACCATAGATGTATTGGGGATCTTCCTCAAAATCGTCATCAAGGTAAATTATTATATTTTGGTAGAATCGCTTAAAATATACATTTCAATATGAAACATTGTATTAAAATAGATACGCTTAAATAAAAATAGCTCATTCCAATCCACAACAAGGAATTTATATGATATTATCATTGAATTGAATGTATATATTATTAACATAATGTACTTCAATGCCATCACACATTCAATTGAATGCACTAGTCTACGTTGCACTATTAGATCTACTTCCAATATTAATTTGACCTTAGCAAGTAAGTTTTTGATCTAATATTTATATAAAAGAGACACATCAACACATCAGAGACTCTAATAATGGAATTCCATCGATAAAAAGATGTCATTTTTGATTCAACAAGTTTTGCGTCAGAAAATCCAAAAAATGTGGCTATAAACAAGTCATTTTTTAAGAATTGACGCTAAATCAACTCAATATCCTATTCAGAAACGCGTTTGGTTCATTTTAAAAGCCTAACGATGGAGTCACTATGGATACAATATAATATAAATTATATTCCACATCTTTCACATTTCATTCGCCTTCCAGGTTAATAAAATGCAGTTTGCACCGCTGGTAGTTTCAACTCTGTTCATATTGCTGACGTCCTTATTGGCACACTGCTGTAGAAAACTGGTAGCGAAATTTGTAAATGAGCCATTTATAAAAGCATTATTTAATGAAGCCATTGCCACCGCAGAACTCTGTGGATGTTGCTTTGAACTCATCATCAGTAAGTATTACAATTTACAGATTTTAAGGCTGATGAATTTGTCGTTAAATTAAAAACAGTTAATTGACACAATTAACAGCCGAAACAAACAACTGGTTGTAGCTCAAGTAGTTGGGTCATAATCTCAATTATTTTAATGATACCGAGTGACACTCCTACGGTAATAAATTCATATCATTGATGTATAAAATCAAATGTTTTTAGTTGCCGATAACTTTGGGGTGGCAACGTATGCAATATTCTTGTTTTTGCTGACAATATGGTGGTCCTGGAACTGGGGAGATGCTTCTGCATGTCCATACACCCATCTCGAAGAATACATTGAAGGTATTTCGATCTCAACATGTTTATGAATGAAGTAAAAGTCTTATTATAAAATCCTTTTAGGAAAAGTCGATATCCGTCAACTATTGTTAAAAACATGGGCTGAACTTACTGGAGGTTTTCTAGTATTTAAATATGTACAATTGTACTGGTCATTGGAAATTAGCGAAACACATAAAGATAGAGCCTTTGAAGAGTGTAAAGCTGATTTACAAGTATTAAAATACAATGGGTTATTAACATAAAAATGTATTTACTGCAAATCTGTTGTTTGTCAGTAGTTTATTTATAAAGATTAATATCACATGTTTATAATGAAATTCACACCAAAATATTAAATCATTTAATAACACTGTTATCTAACGGTTGTTCATCAAACATGGAAAATATATATTCGATAGATCGAAAGATATCGATAAAATGACATTTCATTGTTTTCACATATCTTTTAATCACCAGCGATGCTTCATTGACTGGAAGATCTTCTTTTGATTTTTCTAAGATGATCAAACCATATAGTTAGGATTTTATAATCCCGGGTTTTACTCAAAAACACAAATATTCACTTTATTTTATGATTTTAAATAAATACACAGACACTACAGTGCATAAGATAAAGCTTCAACATTCTTGATTCAAATTCGGACTTTCTTTATATAAATTGTCTGTTTGTAGATATGTTTTTGTATTAATAACCCATTGAATATTATGAATTTAATTGATTTGGTATATTTTTGAATTAATGTATTGTTGTTACTCAAGGTTCCCATGCTTTATGGAGCTATTGTGGAAGGAATAGCAACATGCTTGTGTCGTTTGGCATCTAAATCTCTGGGTGATTTGAATCCTCGCTTTTCTACAGCCATCGATTCATTCATCGGAACTTCACTCGTAGTTGCTGGTATGATTCACACAAAATATTTATATAGCTCAAAAAAAATATGTACACACAAACGTTACAACCTAACATTTCACAGCATTATTCATAAACAAACAATCAATTAATTATGCATACATTAGCACATGAAAACTGTTTATGATAAATATTTCAGGAGTCATTTATCGAGATTCTATATTCATATATAAATACCAAGATCACACGTCTGATTCTGAAATGGCAATGTCTGTATATTGCAAAGTCAAATTAGGCCAAGGTACTAAAATTGAGCAATGCTTAGTTTAAATTATCCAACTAGTTGTAATGTATTATTATTTATAACACGGTGCGCTGTAAAGTTACCCTAATATGCACGCTTTGCAAATCCTACTGCGGGTGCGGTTGTAACCAATTTTCGTGCCTTGTCTAATTTGAATCATTTGGCTTTCATAAATCATATCAATATCTTTAAGCCTATCCAGTTAGGTTTAGCATGAATACTATTTTCAAAACATCATTTCACCGCCATGTAATTATAATCAGCATGATTGCAGTGTTAAAGAGCATAAATGTGTACATAATATAGATACCTTTTTTTTAATTGATTAAACAATAATAATTATTTTATGATTTAATTTTGTACAAAAACTTAAATCGTTTCAGCTTTTGACTATTCCGGAGGTTACTTCAATCCCGCCCTGGCTACATCTCTAAAATACGGTTGCGAAGGTAACACGATTCTGGAGCATGCTATCGTATATTGGGTCGGCGCATGTGCTGGAGCCATTCTCAGCGTTTATATTTACAAAATGCCAACCATACAGAAATACATGAAAGGAACCGGCGAAGTTAACGGAGGCAGTATTTGGGATGAAACAAAAGAAGATTAATTAATTCCATATCGTTAACTAAATACTCTACAATTCTAGTCAAAATATAAAAGAATTTTAATTTATATGTTCGTTATGTACTAATTCAGATTTTCAATGACCAGTTTTAGCCCGAGAACTATTATATTTATTAATAACTACACATTGTGATCTTGTTATACAAATAAAATATGTATTTATATACACTGTTTACAATATGATGTTTTTCTTATTATTTTTATATTGAACTAACGCTCCATTAAGTCTTTTTGATACATATCTACCATATTTTTAAGGTTTTCTCATTGGCAAAACTATGCTAGTTGTAAAAATATTGAAATACGAGTGTGTTGCCACATTCCAAAAATATTTCTCACTATTACCCTCTGGTAGGAGAACTAAAAGTGTGAATTTCACTTACACAGCTCAATTTTACACCATTACTAATCACAGATGTTTGCGGTAAGTTGGTTTTCCTATATATGTGAAAATTCATCACTCTTGCAAGAAGTTCTTATTTTTCTTGTCTTATTGACAAAATATTGTCTTATTCAATTAAATATAAATAAAAGTATCAAATTAATTTCAACATAGATTTTTAATACAAAATATTTTACATACTATTTTTCAAAATGGTGATGATTGATGACTAGGCGCACTGTAAATGATTGGAAAATGTTGAACTCTACCACTGGACCATCCAACTGTAAGGAGAGCTCCTTCTTCAAAATTTTTTTGAAAATCCATTGCGCTCGGAACTTCTTTTCCAGTACCAGATAAGAAACAACTGTTCGAACAAAAACAATAATTAAATTATTATAGTATTATGTAAAAGATATTTTTTTTAAATACTTACTATGGAGTGATGTGTAGGATATTTTGAATGTTAGTATTGAATATAGCAATAAAACGAGACTCTTTAAATGAAATAGCCAAATGATGTCCTCGTGGACTCCATTGCATGTCTAATACTCGACCTCCGGCCACCTCCCCGTCTTCCAATTCTACCATAGATAGATCGATAACGGGAGAAGCCACTCCGGGAGCTGTACTTTCCGCTGTAAAAAATAATAATTTAAAAAGAGCTATTTAAACAATTTTATTTTTTTTATTTACCTGCAAATAATGAAGCATTAGCAAACTTCAAGGCATAAACCAGAGTCTCGTCTTCTGTGGCAAATAATAAAATTTGTGAACAAGGAGACCAGCACGCGGCCTGCACTCGTCCGCCTCGAACACTCCACCGTTCAGCTTGCCAAAAGTTGGTTTCCCATACCCTAAGTATATAAAATATTAATTACATGTTGCCTAATATTTCAAGTAATGTGCAAGTACCTGAATATAATACCAGTTGTGGCACTGAACAACTTTGAAGCATCTGGAGCAAATGCAATATGAGAGGCGGCTCCTCCAGCTACTCTTCTCAAGGCACATGGCTTCTCTCCGATTGCACCCCATACCAGAAGAGAACAATCCGCTGCGGAAGCACTCACCAGAATTTCACCGTCTGGAGACCACGCCAAACTAGTTACAGGACTGTGACCCGATTCTTTTAAAATAGTCGCATTATTGCTAGACGGTTTGGTGAATATGGAAGTGGGATCAACAGTCCACAGAATGACTCCGATTTCACAGCCAACTGCTATTTCGGAAGCAGAATAAGGTCTCCAAGCCACCATGGATACTCCTTTTTGAAATGTACATTTGAGAGTTGGTGTCAATTGGGAATCGGAGCTATATATTCTAACATTATCATCAGCGGTTACTACAGCTATTTTACAAGTGTGGTGATGCCATGACATGTATCTAATTGGTGAATTGCTCCAGTCTCTGGTGTGGGAATACAACGCTGTTAATTTCGGTCCCAGGTCCTATAATGATGAAAATATTTAACAACTTAAAAATATGAAATATTTCATTTTACTCACTTTTAAATGTGGTTGAAATAAATA
The DNA here is from genome assembly GCA_022606485.1 of Agraylea sexmaculata. Lineage (NCBI taxonomy): Eukaryota > Metazoa > Arthropoda > Insecta > Trichoptera > Hydroptilidae > Agraylea > Agraylea sexmaculata. The sequence goes on along the minus strand of JAGTTH010002956.1, from coordinate 203,895 downwards.
TCTTACTCTTGTAAGAGCATCGACCACTTTGAGGATAGAGGAAGCTACGTGGACAAGTATTTTGTTGTGTGAACCATTACGAGGATCCACGAGAACTTTCAAAGCTTCCACAGGTCCTTGAGAATAGCATACACTGCTGACCCTCATTAATAGTTTGTCCTCTACGGATAAATACAGAGAAACTCCTTCATCTCTCCCACTGGACACTTCTCTGTTGACATGTATGACCGGTTGTTTGTTGTCCTGTAACCAGTTTGAATATTATAATAAAATACATTTATTGTATATAATATTAGATGAAACATTCACCTGCAAGAATTGCTGCTGTTGCTGAGTGATCGCACTGGCTGGGAACTGACTCAAGGTAGTCATCTTGTTACACTAATTTAATATTCCTCAGAACCGCCACTTTTCAACTGACAGTTCAACCGGTCTGCGGTGTTGCCACGTATAGTCATTTCAAAATATGTACATACAAACATAAATATAAATAATTACAGAATTCACAAATTAGTAAATGACTTGTTTATAAATTAATATTTAATATGTACTTAGAAGAGGAAAAGTAACTAAACCATAAGGATATTAAACTGAAATATTTCAAATTTTAAAACGCAATGGTTTATTATCTTCTTGTAATCCAGATATTGAAAAAAGGACTCGAAAATATGAGGCAGCAGTAGAAAAAAACTATAGCCAGTGTAATAGTTCAGGGGATAAGAAGCGTGGCTACAATACTGTGGTCATGGGTTCAAATCCCACTCATATAATATTAATAAAATCTCGATCGATCGTCTTGATCCAGGTTTACTCTGATTTTCTGTATTGTAAGGTAAATACTGATTATTAATTCGGTGACCTGTGTACTAAGATCACCGACAGACAATTAACACATTGTTGTGTATGTTTATTTTAATTTTACTTTATTATAAAGGTTTCCTTCGAAAATATAGGAAATATTTACTTAATGACAATTGAAGAAAAACTGTTCTCATTATTGATTCACTACAATTCAATTATACAAACCATACTCGTTGTCAGGTATTATTAAGTCTTGTGGGAGGTTGAGGAGAAAATAAGAAAAATATCACAATTTGTCCTGACCATGTTTATTATTCGATAAACATTATCACCTCTATTTAATCACATTCCTTTAATTTAATAACAATATTGAATTCACTGTCGAACTTGTAGAATAGGTATTACTTTGAAAGGGGGTAATTAAATTAAACGTTTATTCACTGTTTTACATTTTATAGCAAAATATATTATCACTAGATTCATTAAAAATAATCAGGATTGTATAAAAAATAATAATATAGCGATTATACACATTATAAAAGTGTCGTTTCTCCGGATTAGCATAGTATATATTTTTTGCCGGATATATAAAAATTAATAAACTTATATAAAAACTCTTACATCTAATATTGCATCAAGTAGTGGTAAATTCAATTCGATTAAATACAAATATAAAAGCAATAAACACTCTAAAAGTATCCGAGATTGAATACTTTTTGGTCCAGAGAGTGTTCCTTGATTTTTGTTAATATTTTATTAAATGGAATATTGTCTTTAGTATTTCTTATATCTAAATAAAAGGTTTTTACGCAGTCCAAAATTTTACCCATACATAATAATATATAATAAACAATTCTAGCTTTCTATTTGAATAGAATCAGTAAGATAGAGTGTGTTATTGAAATAATGAAATCACAATATATTAAATACATATAATATTTTATAATCATTTGGGATGAAATTGAGCTTTTAAAAAATCACAACTCATATTATTAACTATTAAAAATATTAACAAGAATAAAAAATAAAGCTCATGACTTATTGCACCATTTACAACTTATAATTAAAGAGAGTATTTACACCAAATGCGTAATCAATTAACAATATTATCACTTTAAAGACAAATAATTTAACAATACAACAATTGTGAAGCAATATTATATTATTTTTTATACTATTTACAAAAGATTGATTGTATTTGAAGTGTGTGTTTGTGTTTATATACAAATGGTTTGAGATGAACTTTGCGAGTTGTTTGTTACCTATGATTAATACTAAACATGATGGCATAAATAATTCTATTAAGGAATGCTTTAAGATGGATTATGATTATCGATTGTAGAGTCATTCGAGGAGGTTTAACTTGCTGTTGGTCTTCCTGAGTTGTGCTCTCCAGGGAATGATATGTATTTCCTCGTCGTTGTCGCCATCGGATGACTTCCCATTGGTCATCTTCTTCCCGTTAGTCATGGGTGTTCCCGAGTCCCCGTTGGTGAATGCGCAATCCCCATTCGTGTAGTTGTCCTTATTGTCGTAGAAGTGGTTGTGGCCATTCCTGTCTTCGGCCTCCACAGCCAGATTGATGTTGTCTATGGAGACAGCTCTCTGGTGAGGGGCGTAACTCCTCCAATATTCCGGCTCGATGTATCCATTCTTGTTGTCTTCCACTTTGGGCGTGTATATCGACGATCTACCAGGGAATATATTTATTAGTGGCAATTCCTTTATGGCTAGTTTCGAAGGAAAGGCATGAAATCGTTAACTTTACAACAATATACATTTAGAAGTCAACAGTTGATTGAGTGGAATACAAACTAGAACAAAAGAAAAGTATTGAAGTATTTAGAAAGGATAACATATTATCAGACCTTAGGGAGTGGAAGTGTATCAATATTTGCACTTCCGCCCCCTAAGTCTGTACATAACCTATACATATAAGTGGCGAGGGGAGGTGAAAGGGGTGTTCTTTAAATTTACACTAAGATTTTGCATCCGCAGGTATAATTTGCTTATTTTATTATATTTCTATAAAATTTCGATAACACCGATATATTACAGAATAACGATATAAACAGATTTGTCTCACTCAGACTCGTTTACTTGGTCCGTCATCTTGATATCAGTATTCAACATAATTAGTAGTGTGAGAGTGTTTAATAGTATTGGTGTACGCAGCTCTATTCGTATACGCACACTCTCTCATTACACTATTATATTGAATACGGCCGATACATCCAGTTGTATGGCCTGCTAATATATCGATGGTATCGGATGAAATCATAAAGTTTTCTTAATCCTTATTCTATTAAAATGCATAGTATCCCAATTCAATATAAGACTATTTATCTTTTTTTTTACATTAAAATAGATGATTAGATTTTTTTTAAAGAGGAAGGGGAGGTAAAATTCCACGCTACGCCACTGACCTATATATTTACTAGTTTGAGTGTATTTTAAATACAGGGATGGTTTCTTCAAACAGTGAGTTACGTTACTAGATAGCTAACAGTTCATTTTTGTGCAATTGGTTTGTACTATATTGATTGCACAACAATGGTCGAGTTAGTTAACTTACTCTTTGATGAAACCGACCCCTATTCTTCTACATATAACGGACCCCTTCCTAAATGTAGAGATATTACTGTATAACGTACTTGATCTGTTTCTCGGTTTCTTCTCTCTTCTGAATTAACTGCCTCTTCCAAGCAGGTATAGCTTGTAGTCTCCTTTGCTCAGCTTCCTTGGCCATCCTTTGCTCCAGTTCTTTCCTCGCTCTTTCCGCTGCCTTCTTGGCCATCATCTGCCTCTTCCAAGCTGGGATCACGTTGCCTGTCTGGTCACGCTCTGGAATCTGAGAAATTATTCCGAATCACAAACCAGGTCATCGGTCCAGAAACGAATAGTGATGCCTCGTTGTATCGATGCACAGTGTACATAATCGTAACTTTCCAACACACTCGGTTAAGATGTGAAGTCAAGCGACAGCACATGTTTGAGTCTCTGTTAAAAGTGTAAGATTTAACGCTCTAATAGTTATTCAGACTAACGGACATCTTGCAATAAATGTATTAACACTGGAGTTCATCAAATCGGCGACAGTTACAGTGAACTTGTCTAAATGTGTGGAACACTTAATGCTTGGCCGCTCATTCACAAAACTAATCTATATCAAAAAAGTCCAACAGCGTGGAAATAACAAGTCCCCGTGTCATTTAATTTACCTGTTCGACGAAATTGTTTGCGGTAAACTGCTTGGTGAATTCCGAATATATTTCTTTATCGGCTAGATTCTCCATCTTGGCCCTCTCCACCTTCAGCTTCTTAATGCCTGTGATGTCTTTTGACATCTTCAACTCCGCTATCAAATCCGTTTTTTGAGCCTGTAATAATTATGTGTATAGTTACTATCTGATATGTGTGTCAGTATTGTGGTTATGTTAAGAAAGGGAGATTACATTCACCTGGAAAGGCTCTATAGCGGCCGGGAGACAGTGTAGGGATAGACTTCGAGCTGGAGCTGATAGTGTCTTCGATACCGGCATTCTATCGGTTCTCCTCAGCCTGACGCTGTGCAGGTCGCTGATGCTGATGGCTGAGAGGGGTTGAGCCACGGGGGGCGGCGCCACCTCGGGCTGAGGTGGCGGGGGCGGCGGCATAGGTGGAGGAGCCACGGTGCTGGTAGTGTTAGCTGTGATATTAGAAGGTGGTTCTACAGGACTAGTGGCTGCACTTCCACCGCACCTTCCAATACTTCGGAGATATTCACTGGGCTTGATTAGCCTGTTGGGGTCTGCAGATTGGGGGAAGCTGGGGGGTACGAAGGGTAACACCAGTTGCTTGTTTACTAGGTTTGGAGTCGGTGCTCGGGTACCACACTCTGCAATACAAACAAATAATTCATATATAAATATTTTTGCGCATAGATTGTAAGGTTATGTATAAAATAGTGAATAGACCACACATATTGCATTAATCCGACTAAATTTTATAGATATACTTGTTAATAAATGATTGAGGACTTGTTGGCATAAACCATAGACTTCAAAATATATATACTGAAGCCCATTTACCTTATATTGTATAAGTTTAATAAAAATATTCTCAATTTTAGGATACTCTACGTATACATATGGACATATTAAAAATAATTAATCATATTAATAGCGTAATAGCTCAAAGGATAAGACGCGTGGCTACAAATACTGTGGTCGTGGGTTCAAATCCCGCTCAAGTCAAACATTTTTAAATTGATTTGATCTTCTGGGCGTACATAAATATTTTTTTTCATTGGTTTTGGAATCGAGTTTGGGCCACCATCTTGAAATCAGCTGTTTCTGTGAAGTACTCAGCAGTGAATGATACGTGTGTATTGTGTTTATTATACGTAATTATTATTATTTAAAAAAAATTCATTTCAATTCAGTCAATAATATAAAGATGAATTATAAATTGATTTTCCATTAATCTTTAACATTGGGTGCGTATTTAATATAAATTGTACTGTAATAAAACACGAATAAAATATATTTTTAAAAGGTATATTGACGTGGAAAATGGGAATTAATTGTTTAGTTGAACAAATTTTAATGTGAAGGGCGCAACGGACGTACTTAATTCTTTTGGAAATTGAGTCCTAATGTATGAATGAAATATATTTAAAAATTATTCAGGGTATATTGACGTGGAATATGGTAATTAATAATAATTGTACAAAGTTGACAGCGCAATGGATGGAGTCCTAATGTATGAATGCAATATATGTACGAGAACAACTCCAATGTTCCATATTTAAAATTTGAATCGTAACAAAGGCGAAAACTATACAAATACCTTAGCTGTGAATATTCGCAATCCAAATGACCTGAATGTGTGTATTCCAATTAATATGTAACAAGCACTGAATACTAAATGATAATGCTGTGTCTTAGAAGAGATGTGATGGTGAACTAGTGCGGATATCAAGATGGAGATGTGATGATGCTGATGATGATAGAGAGGGGAGATGCTTTCACGCCAAGTAGAAGGGGAACACATATTATTATTTATATTAATCCGCAATCATATTATTTATTACGCGTATCTAGATCATGTTTTATTGCCGATACTAATGTATACAAAGTTGAAAATTAAGGATTATCAATGGGAGCAAGAAGGTTCTCAAAGTACATTAAAGCAAACTACGATGGGTTATCATCACAAAAACGTATCTACAAAATTGTGCTTCTTTATTGTAATATATAGGTTTGGCTTTCATTTCATTAGTTAGTATTTAAAATAGAGAGAAAAACATTCAATCTTTAATAAGATGAAGTAACGGGTATAACAAATTTTGTGTTAATTTACAAATATTATTTTACGGAATAAGGGCGTGTCCCTTTATCCGCACTTATTCTACACAACTCTTTTATTATTTTTCACATAATATCATTATAAATAAGAAATACATATGTGTTAAAAAAAATCAGATCATTTATGCATGTCGTCGGCCATTTTATTAAAATTTTACAGGAGAGGCACAAAAATTATACAAGCTGATTTAAAGCCTCGTTAAACAGAATGCGAAACCGATTCGCAGCGAACTGTCAAAGGGTTGAAAACCACATATGTTTTAGAATCATAATTAATTTTTGTTTACTTATATATTTCAATGTTTATTATTTTTCTGGATTTCCCATATTTCCGCATTAAAAATTCCCACTATCTAGTGGCATCTAAAATAAAACATTATGCGAGTATATTTATCTGAAACAACGGATGATTTGTAGATACGTTTTTGTGTTAATCAGCCATCGATTTAATCTCGTCTAACGAAGTCACTTCTTTATGATGATTTCTATCCATGTCATCGTCAATATTACTGATCCGGATATACAAGTCGATTTCGCCGAATTTGTGTCCCACTTCAGATGCCGTATTATATATTATATTTATAGATTATAGAGATGCTGAAGTTCAGGATTTAATAAGTTGTGGAGATGATATTATTGTGTGGTGTTAATTGGTCGCAGTCTAGATGTTCTTTGTGGCACACTTGTCTACATCACTTTCAGCACACACTACATACATTATCATTGCATTTTATTGCACACAACAATATCACATTTAAACCGTGAAGAACCACTCCCTTTCCGGGTTGGACCGGTCTAATGCGGCACTAGGACATGCGCGTTGTTTGCGTTTGCCTCACCGAGCCAAATATTTCAACAATATTACATATAGATGCGCCAAATGTACATAGAAGCAAAGTTTCTGATTAGATTTCAAAGTCTTATAAGTAATGGTTTCCTAGGCGTACGTCGCTGTAAACAGAGCATTAGAGTTGCTTTACTATAGTCGGATTTTGTTAGTTAATTCGTCTTAACAAAAAACTGACAAAGAGTATAGCAAAGCAACTTTACTACCGTTTTTATGGTGTACGTCTACAGCAACGTACGCCTAGGAAACCAGAGTGTTAAGTAATGGATTCCCAGGCATACGTCTCCGTAAATACGATAGTTGAGTTACTTAGCTACACTTATGATCGGTTTTTTTGTTAATTAATGCCTCGTCTGAGGCACTAATTAAACAAAAAACTGATCAAAACTACAGCAATGCAACTCTATTACCGTCTTTGCGGTGTACTTTACTACACAACGGGCGTAAACGACACAGCATTATTCTACGTGTAATTAGTTAAACCAACCAAGAATGAGCTCAAATTCACTTTCTTTTTATTTCTCATATATATAAACCGTTTAATATATATTTGTAGAGCAAATACGCGTAGAGCTGGACCAACAAACTGCAAACGGCTGGTATTGGAGATATGCACTCTGTAAAACCTTGTTTATGTTATATAAAAACACTAATATTTGTTCTACAAACCTAAGAAACTAATATGTTGTGTTCAATATATTTTTATATCGATGGGTTGTTTGACACTTGTTGTATGTCACATTTTTCTAAAATGTTACAGATATCTTTCAAAGACTGTGTAAGCTAGAAACTCTCCAACGCTTCTTAATGTCAACCAATCCAAAGCGTTTGTGGTTGTTTTTTAGCACTGAAACAAGCTCTACAGCTATGTTCATTGTTATAATTAATAACCTTTGATTGATTGCATACACTGGCAACACCGGTGCATCTTTACTATGAGCGGAATGTAACGACGTACTTTCTTGCGTAATGAAGAAATATATTATGATAGATGCTGCTCTTCGTGAGCACTGTGCTCTAATATATTAATTTAATAATAATACTTCATGGTCAATTGCTAAAGATGTCTTGTGCAGAACGCTTACCATGTGAAATTTAACACAAGAATCTCCCACTCTCAATATTCAATATGCGTGATCGTGAGTTGATCTCATTTACAATACGGAACTATACAAACAGTTTATTCGTATACAATTATTATCAATGTGTTCATAACCATTGGTTAAAAATAATAATATTACACAAAATTTTATTTGATATGGGAAAAATCGTGCTTCAAACGACTGATCGAATATTTACAGTTGACACATAAAAGATTCGAGTGAGAAATAATATTTTATTTTATTAAAATAATAGGTGGGGTTTCCTCCATTTGAATAACGATATTTTTTATTTAAATTAAATTAGGGTAACCATTCATCTTGCTTTGCATCAATAATTGAAATTATCATCCAAGAATTAATAATATCCAAGCGAAAAATGGAAAAAAGATGTTCACCTCACAATTTGGAAACTTTTTCTAAATAATAGTAAAATAGTTGTTATTTGTGTATGTAATTCACAATTTAGATGTATATTCTCGTGATTTATTAATTTCTCAAACCAAAAATGTAATATTTAATTATCAAAATATTTTAAGTTAAAATATTTCATTGTCCTTAATTTCGAGGTTATAAAATTATGATTTCAATGTAAGATTTTTTGCTTTTACTCGAATTGATTCTACACTCCTCAAATGACACGCGCAGAACTAATTTACCGCAAATACTTGATTATACTTGATTGGTAATATTGTTACATAATCTCGCCTTGTGTAAGATTTGAAATTTCCTCTACAAACATAAGAAACAAAGAGTAGACACTTAATGTAATTTACCAAAGATGAAACCAGGGTTACAGGGTTGTGCTCATTTTGATTAATTATTATCTTTATTTATTTTTGTCTCCATTGGGAATTAATTCAATATAGTTTAGCAAAACATTATTATTGATTTAGAAATCGCATTTTTTATCACGAAACCGTACATAAAATTAAAATAGTAGTGAAATCGAACTCGATCTAAATTGAACACACTAACGGTATTTTTTTTATAAAAAAGATGCACAAGAGTTTTTCAGCTCTCGATTAAATCGGCAATCAATCTTGAAGACATCCAGTTTATTATTTGTTTAATATTGTTGTGATCTTATCTATTTAATCCCGGGGGCGTTAATTTAGATAAAAATAGAACGTTGAAAGTGATATGTGTGTGAATAAAATATATTTTGAGATTTATTCGTGTGAAAGTGGATCATTCATTTTAAAACGACAACAACTAATTCAACAAGTATGTTATATTTTATGATATAATTCAATCATCCGCGTCTCAAGGAGAAACCTGGTGAAATTATTACAATCTATCAATTTTGGACATTTTCAATTATCATAATTCAATTGTCGATTATTTTATTTTTTCCCACGACGAACAATACCGCGAAATTGAAAAGAGTTTTCCCTTTTTTTGGTTCATAAATAATTTAAGTGAATATATTTCGCAAATGTGCGAATGTGTACACATTAAATTACACATTAATAAACAAGCTAATTTTATTATATTTTTTTATATAGCAATAGTTTAATATCAATTAATTAATGCGTTTTTTTTAATATTATTCACTACTGTAACAAGATTAATGTTTTTTTTTAATAATAATTAATTTCTTTAATAGAATAATAACCTGTTAGAGACTTTATTATCACAAGTATAAAAACTTGTCGACAGTTTGACTCGGTCATATAATGTATATAAAAGACTAACGCGTTTGTTTAGTGTATGTACAGAAAGAGGGTACTTATTTTGAGGAAATTTAATGATAATAACATAATGGAGCTGCACTTGAGCCATTTCGGAATTGAGTATTTATAAAATGTTTAGGAACAAAGTTTTTTTTTTAGATTAAGTGACGTTTACATAATTTTCTATGGAAACGATACAATATTCCATTTTTAAAATTTGTTAAATCAATATATGTAATAATAAAAATAAAATGTATATTTGATTAAAAATCCAATAGAATATTAAAAATATACATTAAAAATAACCCATGGGGATGGATGGAATAAGGGCGTATACTGACATGATCAGTTTTGATATAATAGAGTAACCATTCTAGGCTTTAACCCGTATTCAATATAACAGTGTGATAGTGAGTCGTGTGTGTACGAATAGACTTGATAGCATTGGTGTACACGCATACGCACCGCACGCATACACTCACTCTCACGCATACACTTACACTATTATATTGAATACGGCCCTTTAATAACAGGATATTATATTTTTTTTACACAGATTGGTAGAGTTTATTTAAAAAATACATTTTATGGAAAAAGGGCGTATCCACACTTTTCTTAGGTCATCAATTATTGTTAAAAATACTATTTGTGTATAATGAAAATTGATTAAAATGTGTAGTATTTTAAAAAACGAAACTAACCTGATGGTGCTGTGGACGAATTGTTAGAAGTAATGTTGAAGTTGTTGATGTTGGGGGGCGCTGGCGGTGCTGGGGGCGGAGGGGGCGGTGGAGGAACTGTCGGCCCTTCTTCAACAGATTCTCCAGCACTCGATACTCCACTTTCACTGCCTCCTTGCTGATGATTGCCAATCTCATGATAGTCTCCTCCTCCTCTGACCTGATAATCCTCGTTGTTCTTCTTCAGCTCTTTACTGCGACTCTCTCTATATCATTAAAAATATGAGGCAAATTAAATTATATCTATAAGCCTTGAACTTATATCTATAGAAGTGTCATGCGTCTTGTTTTACATCATTGGAACACGGCCTTTACTACTACATGCGCATATTATACATATACCTCACACATACGCGGACTGTGACCCTAAAATCCAACACGTTCGATAATCCGACACTCAAGATCATATTATTTGTCATTCAATAAGTCAAAGGAAATTTTAAGCTCACCGAACCTAACCTGAATTATCGCTAACTGCTGTGATTAATGAATTTAAATAGATAGAATTGTCATGCGTATTGTTTTCATACGTTAGAACATGGTAGTGGCATATTATATATGTATATAATTTATTATGCGCATTTTAAATACATATATACTTATTTACGGTATATATATTTTGTGTTAAATACACAATGAGATTTAAACTAAATTTACATAATAAGTTTAATTTTAAGCGATGGAAAAAATTACTCCAAAAAGAGATTTTCATCACTATGATTTTTACCTCTTCAAAATAATTGAGGGAAATACATTAGAGAGGTTCTCAAATAATATTATAAAACCACAAATAATATGAAAAGATCCCATATTCATTTCCTGGAAATACGGGAAGATAAGCCTAATTAATACCACCGATATATTAGAAGGCCATGCATAAATATAAAGATGAAGACCCAAGTAGACCAGTCTGAGTGTTGACACTGGTATTGATATTTAAATATTCAGTTGTATGCCTTGCTAATATACCCGTGGTATCGGCCATCTGGAGGAGAAATTTCAGTGTATTGGATAGTGAATTTACCTGATATTAGATGAGAGGTGTTTAGAATCCTCTCTGGCTAAATAAATATCCTCATAATGATGATCCCTGGAGACAGTGGAGACAGACCTGGCTGTTGGAGGGACAATGGCTCTCGGTGCTGATCCTTTTTCAGAACCACCATCAGAAGATGATAGATTCCCATCAGAACCGGCTCCACTACTACTAGAGTGTATATCTGCTTTTACTGAAAACCAATCAGCATATTAATTTTTATTATAAACGTATTATAACATCACAGTTAATACCGATTAGTGCGGAATTGTTAGAAGCGGCTGAATGTTTTCCATCGAATAAATCTTTGACTCTATTGTAAATCAGCTCTTGTGGATTGTGCAAGTAAAAACTGTCACCCATTCCTGAAGATGAACTAGATCCGCCTGAAAATTAAAAATAACATATTTCATACATGTAATAGTTATTAAAATTAAGTGTTAATGTAAGTTAAGTTAAGTAAGTGGCTACATTATGAATATATTTTACTTAAAATCAAATAATCAATTAGCAATAAAATTTTGCGATGAGTGTTAAAAATATATGTAAATTTAAGTCTGCATGTGTCAGATTTTCAATTATTTAAGATCATTAAGAAGTATTTAACTCAAACAAAGGATTTTTGTAGATACGTTTTTGTGTTAAGCACGCGTGCGTCGAATAGAGATGCTTTGCTGTACTTTTGATCGGTTTTTTGTAAATTAGTGCCTCGCCCGAGGCTTGGACGAGGCATTAACTAACAAGAAAACCGATCATAGGCGTAGCTAAGTAACTCTACTATTGTATGTACGGTGACATATGCCTGGGAATCCATTACTTGAATCACCCATAGAATTGTCAATGTATACTGACCACAACTGTCGTCTCCGGATAACGTGTGCTTGTGATGTGAGTTATTCTGTTTATTAGAGTTATTGCTTGTCTTCATGGGGTTGACATACAAGCCATCAGCAGGCGCATGTGGATGATGAGCATGTCTCTGAGTTGGAGGATGCAAGTAGAATGGCTGTTGATGACGTCGTTGTTTCTTACTCGATACACATTCTCCATACGAACACTGTAATACATTTAACATTACAATTAATTGCTATTATCAAATAATACTAATCAATGTGTGATTTACCGCTGTAGCTGGTATTTTGCAGTCACAACTAAGTCTCGATGAGGGCCTCTCTTTGGTGTAATGAATCTCTGAATTTGCACCATGCTGGATGAGAAGATTTAAGCACTGGAAGTATTCAAACAAATAATGATAATGATAAACCAAGACAGAGAGATTTATAATCAAGGGTTATTTAAAAGCATGTGTCAGGTGACTTAAATCTACAAAAGTCTTGGCCAAGTTTTTCCATGCTTAGTAATTATTGTGTCTTAAAAACCCTCTCAAAAAATCTCCATCAGAGTTGTAGGTTCTCTGGTATTCCAGAGAAATGTTTTCTCTTAATAATAATAAAATAAATCTAATATTATGGAGTTATTTAAAAAAAATGTCAGATGACGTAAATCTACAAAAGTTTTGGCCAGATTTTTCCAAGCTTAGTAAATTTTAAATAGCTTAGTAAATTGCGTCATTAATACCAAAGGTGCTTTTTTCCCTGATTTATAAAACATACAATATAAGGTTAGATATAGAATGGCAAATGTGGTAAATGGGCCTCACAAATTTATCTATTTTTATTAAATACTTATCACTTAATTTTTAGAAAAAGAAATTGGTATCTATATCTATGTAAATGGAGTAACTGTAGGACCATTACCTTCATTTGCTATTCTATATATAATCTTATACTTATAAATTTAACGTCTTCTATTTTTTTAATCAAAATTATACTTTTCATAATTTTTAGAATTATCCCATAAAAATATATTTTAAAATTTGATCTTAAAAATTACATTAAAAATACATGCAAAATTATCTAAAATATCAAATCTTGAGAAAACATTACTTTCCTGGTATAACTCCGTTCTTAAATTATCCATAACCGCTCAATAATATAACGTTAGTTCAATACTAGACGTACGTTGCTGTAAACGTTCACCGCAAAGACAGTAATAGAGTTGCTCTGCTGTACATTTTATCGGTTTTTGTTAATAAGTTCCTCGCCCGAGGCTCAGACGAGGGATTAACTAATAAAAACCCGATCATAAGTGTAGCTAAATAACTATACTATCTTATTTACGGTGATGCATGCCTGGGAATACATTACATTACACAGGTCACCATCTTAATAATCGCCTCACTAAGCAATTAATTTATTTATTTGAATATAAGAGCTTTTTTTAGAGACAAGACAAAAATAAAAGGTTTAAAACAAAAATGGAATGAAATAATTAATAATAGTTTTATAAAAAAAATGTACAAATAGAATGTATATTAAATAAACAAAGTAAGGTGGAGTAAGCAATCATATATATATATATATATATATATATATATATATATATATATATATATATATATAACAACATATATCTCTCCTCTCTCTCTATATATATATATATATACCACTATATATCTCTCTATATATATATATATTTATTAATCTTTAAATTTGTAAATGGGTTTTTATTTTTTTCCCCATTCTTACTATAATTAAATACTATTACTCATGTCAAATTTAAATAAAACATTCTCATGTTAGTTATAGGTAAAAAGATGTAAACACTCTGTACACCTAAGTCTATTTCCAAAGATGTATTGTTCTATCAATCAATGTAAAAACTTATGCATAATAAAGAAATTGTAATATATATATATATATATATATATATATATATATATATATATATATATATATATATATGTATATATATATATATATTACTATATAAGGTCGCTCCTTGGGGGCATAAGTGGTGGAAAAGAGTTAACACAGGTGCTAAAATCCGTTGCAGCCTATTCAGAAGAGAATAAAAGAGGTAGTTGGATGAGGGATCCAGGAAATCAGAGTGAACTTTAGCTCAGAGATATGTTTTGATAAATAGTATGAAGTGTAGTATGACATAATATACCTCAATATGATGATTATCAGCTGCATCGTTGATCGGTGACTTGCCGTAATGATCCAAGGTAATTGCGGCTCCATGACTAAGCAACCACCTGACTGTGCTCACGTGACCCCTGGATGCTGCGAAGTGAAGAGCTGTGGCTCCATCGCCATCTCGAAGATTGATGTCCACGCCCTTCTCTATAATCTGGAACATTTATAATAAAACATTTTATATTCGCTGATGTAAGACTAATTGCCTATATTAAGGCGCATGCGGGGGGAGAAGCTCCATATATTTGTTTTTATATTGGAAATTGACCATTTAAACTCATCATATTACCAAATGAAACCTCCAGCAGCTATATTTATATTTATAGATAAATAAATTATCACACCACTATATTATACTAGGGTAATTTTAATTGAAATTTTCAATTTGTTAATGTTTTTTGATGTTCTGCTTGGTTTTTTAATAGGACAGTAATAAGTTGTTTATTTTTTCATTCAGAAGATGTTTGAATTTTCAAACTAAATTATAAATAAAATAATTTAATACGGTTTTCATACGATGACAACACTCATATAACACAATATTTAAAAAGCGAGTCTCCCGATAAATATTGTTTTTTTTTTGAGAATTGTCTTTTATTATGCATTATTAAATATCTTTAATATTATTTTGAAATAAATTTAATATTATTATCATTAAAATACCCGTTTCGAGAATTTAGATATGTATTAATTGTAGTAAAATAATTATATGAAATAAATAATATTGTAATTATATATTTATGAAATAATATGTGAACACTGATTTGTGGTGTTTGATTGATGGATCCGCACAGACAGACAGACAGACAGACATACAACATACAACATACACACACGTTATACAATTATATATATTATATTGTTCTGAATTGCTACATACATAATTTGTAACCAGTAGACGCTCTTTTTAACATTCATTGCAATATTTAATACCTAATTGCTCATTTGATTTAGATCAACATATATTAATAATGTAGTCAGATAGTTGCTTAATTAGTTTATTATAATTTTAATGAGTTATTGATTGAAAAAAAATATTTTTACAGCCCTTTTTCCATCCACGGCGTAAAAGCATGTCAATAATTACTTAATACGAATTAGTCTAATTTAGACGATTATTCTGGCCAATTTTATGAATTTATTTGTTTACAAATGAAATATTAACATATTTGAAGATTTTTTTTCAAGATAAGATTATGAATTAAGTTTATTTTGTCATATTTTACAGGTGAGACCGAAAACTGAAACAAGCTGAAAAACGCAGACTTAAAACTACATATAAATTAGAATTACACATTGGGCAAAAAAAGCATTAAATGTACATTGATTTCAATAGTATTAGGCTAGATTTTTACTAGATGAATATTATGTTCCCTTTAATTCCTTGTTATATTCAAAACCTAATATTCACACGTGTTTCTCTTCATAAGCATTATAAAAGAACACGGCAGTAAAAGTGGTTTAGTAAAAGATACTCTTCACTTATTAAGTTAGCGTGATGTAATAATATAAATTATTTATTGTACCTTGATTAATCATGTATGGAGAAGAATACAATGGCTATTATACTATTTATGTATTATCTGCTTCGATAGGAAATATCACATGGCGAATAGCGTGTATTCTGATAAAGGAAAGTCTGTCAAATAATATCAATATTACTTATTTGTGTCTTTGTGACTTGTTTTAAATCTTCCATTCACATCTAATTATGTTCTATAAAATACACGCGTCTACGAAAATGTATAGATTTAATTTCATATGGCAACACTACCCATAATAAAAGTGTAAGTTTCTTGAATCAGTGCGTATAATAACATTATAGACACGCTCACACTTATTCAGTGTAGTTTAATAGGCCTTTTATCAAATAAGCATTATTCTCAACTTTTATTCTAAATAATGGTTGAAGAGTGATCCGAATATATGTTTTATATTGTCAGTTGCAATCGCGTGGTTTGTTAACGCGAATGCGTCTTATTAGTCTTGTATGTCTATTTAGGTCACTGAAAAATCATCCGTTAATTCTAAAGTCTTATTAGAAGCTTTATCGCCATATTAAACCATGTAAATTTAAAATTATTTTACCTTTGAATCACTCCATATGTAATTCGTAACCAACGGACGCGTTTTTTTAATATTCGCCGCAATATTTTATGGCTAATCACTTATTTGATTTAAAGTAAAATATAATAATATTGTAGCTAGATACTTACTAATTGTGTATATTATAATTAGTTATTCCTTGAAAAAAATACTTTAACAGCCATTTTTTGCATTAGCGTCATAAGCGCAATTCGATTCCAAAGTCAAATTTTTTTTTGCAACTGACACAGGCTCTACACATTGTATAAAACACCCAAGTTTTCCCCCTTTAATATATATATAATTATAACTGAGAATTTGATGTTGGAAACCAGAGGAAAGAATTCTATTGAATTTTATTAAAGTGTATAAAGTAAAAATGTCTGCGCAATGCAAAAAGAGTTGTAAAACTATTTTTTAAATCCATAACTAATTAAAATTATGATAAACTTAATAAATACTAATCAAATAAGCGGTTAGTAATGAATGTTAAAAACGCGCGTCCACCAGTTACGAATTATGTATGGAGTAATTCCGAAGTGTACTAATTGATAAATAATGAATGTCCTTTCAAAATGTCTGCATTGTAAAAGTGATGACAAAGGCTTTTGCAATTAAGGCAAAATGTTGAAAGATATTTTAGGCAACGAGCATTCTTCTCAATTACTTCACGCCGGAATATTATTTATATTATTCTTCATATGACACATATTTTAAATCACAATGCCATATGAATTTAGGGTAAACAAGTAATAATATGAAAGATCATATAATCTAATTGTAGACTCGACTAACATAAATCTGGCTAATTGATGAGAAGCGTAGATTGTAATAAAATAATGGATGTTGTAAACTTTATTGTTTTTTACTGGTGAAAGTGTTCATCCAATTTGTAGAACAGAAAATCAAAAAGGCGAAAAATTTATTCACATAAAACCAAGTCAGTTTTCACTTTTTAACGCTTCTCTACTTCTTTCACACCACATTATTTCATTTATTTACTGTTCTTTTGTGTTCCAAATATAACTCCAATCAAACTGAACTTATTTGAAAGTTAAATTATTTAAATATTACGTATTCGTTGGAATATTTCTCTCATTTCACGGTAAAATAAACACACAAGTAATTAGAATGTAACACGTAAGTACAAAGGCGTGATAATTATTATGATTTCACTTGAATATATTAATTTTTCAACAATTAAATAATCGAATATATACAAGTGTGGAATCTTTGGACGATTAGAAATCACCGGTGGCTTTGAAATTGTGATGTAAGTTGGTTTATAATTTGGATTTATGTGCAATTTGCAAAAAAAAAAAAATAGAGTAGAAAGTATCTCGATATAACAGACTTTGGACATAACGAAAATAATAACTAAATAAATAGTTAATAAATAGTTAAATGGTTCATAAATATAACTTTTTATGATCCATTTAACTAGAATTTATTTCTCACATTTCCTGGACATTTATAAACTCCGCATACAATTTGACAACAAACGTGCGCACAGGAATTTTATATTTTTTTTAGCCGTTGACAGTTTGCCCCGAACAAATATCGCGTTCTGTTTTAAATTATTGTATTTATTTTATACATTTACGCTCCGAGAGGATTTCTTGGAAGTTTTATTGATTTTTTAATGTTTACATACAAAAACGTGTTAATTCATTGTCTGTCGTTGATCTTAACTATTATTAGTTGCACAAATCACCGATAGGGCGGCTCTGCTAAACTAGATAATCGCCTCAATATTCATCTTATAACCTAGATTTTATTTTATGGATTATTCTTGATCTTCCAGTTGCAATTCCAATATCAAGTTATTTATTTTAAATCATGCGGGATATGAATCCACCACAGTGTTTTTATCCCCTGAACTATTAAACAAAATCAAATAATTAAGTCAGCTTATACATAACCTATATTCATCAGTTTTTACATTAGATACGACTCGTCATAAGAACAAACGAACAACCGACAACATTGACAAACATCTTATTCTTTTTCGTCTTTATCTACTCTTTATTCTTTTTACGTGGGGTTTCTGAGGATTGTTTCTACTCGACACCACTGATATTAGAAGGCCGCACAATTGGATGATCTCACTCACAGCGGTATTCACTAAAAAGCATATATGAGTGTCTATGGTTTTGTCACTCTTACTTAAATAAAGGATGTGTCAAAGTGGAGAATTTCGGCTGACATTCCAGTGATAAAACCATAGACACTATCATGTATGCATTTTACTGAATACCACTGTCAGACTCGTCTGCTTGGTCCGCTATTTTGATATTTATACATGCAAACGGTAACGATCAACTGCGCAATGCTAAGGTTTGGAAATTGCAATGAAGTTTGTAAATGGAACAGATTGACTAAGTAGCTTATAGATTATTGTGAAAATGCGGAGAGGAATGGCCACATAATCATCATGGAGAGTAAATAACGAGATAGAAAGCAGTAAAATTAGATCAAGAGATGTATTTTGTTGTGGTGATCTCAATGTACTAGTTTCACCAACAATCATCACACTTCTAAACTCTCTAACTATCATTTTACTACACATATTTCGAAAACAAACTAACGCTTTACCGCGACAAGTGCGGAGAAAGTATACGAAACTTATTAGTTTCGATACACTCATAAATTGTCGTTTTTTACGATTGATAAATATTGTGAAGCACGCTAGCGATTTGACCGTTGAGCAATTCAGTCGTAAAGAAAATTCATTTATAAATTGTGGATTTATGGTTGAATATTTATAAGCAATTATACCGCTCGGTTTTTTGCACAATTAAATGTGCATTTGAAACGTTCGTTTTTTTAATGATGAAATCGAGAACATTGATAATAAATTTGACGATCTTACACCATTCATTTCTGTCCTTGCACATCTTACTTTCTAAATACCTTTTTTATTCCTCTGTTTTTCAAAGCAACACCAATTAAATCAATAATAAAAAAGTGAATAATGAGGCGATAATAATCATGTCTTATATTGTTATTTAAGTTTCTCCAATACTAGTGGACAAATATATTGGAAAATCTTAGCTGCAGTTAAATTGGATAAATATATGTAAAATATTGGAATTTGTTTTATTAGGATTATTTTCTTACAAAAACGTATTTACAAAAAAATGTATTCTTTGAGTTAAATACGCTTATATTTTCCTAACTAATAGTAACCCAAGTATTATCTATTTATAAAAATATTATAACTAACTTTATTATATATAGTCACAGTCAAATTGTAATAAAAGCCAATATGGTATATCGCCGGTTTTCTTTGCAAACTGCGTAAGTCCATTTTGCACTATTTTACATGAGAGATAAGCTGAAAGTGGATATAATAAAATGCGGATAGGACTACAAATATTGTAGTTATGGGTTCGAATCCCGCTCAAGTAAAAAAATAGATTTGGTTATTAGGACTGTGAGATCGGGAATATTATTAATAAAATCTGATCGATCGTCTTGATCCAGGTTTACTCCGATTTGCTGTATTGTAAGGTAAATACTGATTATTAAGTCGTTGACTTGTGTAACTAGTAATAGTTAAGATCACCGACAGACAATGAAAGCCTAACCTATATAAAAACTTATATTAGAACCATATAATATTATTGTCGTATCCTTTGTTAGCTTAGTGGTAAGAGCACTTGGCCATAAAATTTTTTCGGAATTATTTCAATTTAATACACATGTATATATTTGCACTAAAATATAACAATGATCTTTTTTCTCTCCTTGTAAAGTATTCAGCCTTATATATATATATATATATATATATATATATATACTGCTATATATATATATATATATATATATATACTCTATATATATATATGCTATATACTATATATATATATATATATATATATATATATATATATATATATATATATATATATATGTTGGTGACGGTCAAACTCATCTGATTCATGCGCCATCTTGATATTTGTCATCCATTTGTCCGGCCTTTTAAATAAAAATAGTAAATAAGTAATAATTACCATCCACTGTAGACAATCCAGACATCCCATCTGACTGGCAGCGTGTAGAGGAGCCATTCCATCCTTAGCTGTGGCTAACAAAGATCCTCCAGCTTGGTCCACAAGATATCTGAGTACATTCAGATGTCCTTCTTGAGCTGCCAAATACACTGGAGTCACGTCATTCTCCATTGCGGTGTTTGCGCTACAACCAAACAAATAAAACTACTTTATATTTCATCCAAATAGGAAACGGCGACTTTCATAAAAATCCGGATACTGCTTGGCTTGTATCGGAAATAAATATATATTCCAAATAAAAGTCACATTACTACTTTTACTTTCATCTTCAAACAAGTATTCAACATTATATAAACGGTACGCGGACATTAAAAATGCGATATCGATTACAAACACATCTTTATAATCTTTTCACTTGCTCTGCAACGAATCTTATGCAATGTCCGAAGAAAGTTTTTTGAGTTATTTGATAGTAAATTAAATTAAATTGCCAGTATAACATATGTACGTATTCTTATGCAATGTCCATAATTGATAATAATACCAAATCATGGTGATACTATTTTAATTATTGATACGGTACAATTGGTCATCGATTTACGAGTGGTAAAAAATATTATGTGAAATTAGAAACTTATTTAAAATGATATGGGTTTTTTTTATTTTTTTTCCCATACTTTTTATTATTTAATATTAACTATCTCTAATGTCACATAAAAATGTTATTCTCATGTTAGTTATAGGTAAAAAGATTTTTATACTCTGTACACTTAAGTCTAATTCAAAAGATGTTTTGTATTATATGAACAATGTAAAATTCAAATAAATAGATAAATTGTAATATATATATATATATATATATATATATATATATATACTCAATAACTATATATATATATATATAACAACATATATATATATATATATATTTAAAATGATGTATTTAAAGTTTAATTCTTTTTTTTATAAAATACATATTATATATCGTTTAATTTTATACATTTACATATATTTTGTCGTGTGAATGGTGAAAATTAAGGTAAATTTAATCGATTATTGCTAAGTAAACTAACAAAAAATATTTAAACTGTAACAGTAAAAATAATAAGTTTTTCGCAAAAGGTGTTCCTGCAAATAACGTTAAAATTTATAATAGTTTTATTACAAAATGCTTTTAAATCGTCATTTTAAAATATCGTAATGGAGGATAATAAATTATGATGTTTTGATAGTCAAATATTACAATTAAACCAATATTGGAATTCAATTTTGAGAGCTTTTGCTTCTCAACGTTTCAAATATATAATAAAATGAAATTTTTTAAAGGTAATCTAATTAATTAATATATTATATACGATTGTATGAAAACTTATCATTCCGCACTCCGGTAGTGATAATTTAGGCAAAAATGCGTTCGTTTTCGAGATTTTCGGCACTTGGGATGTTTCTGCAATAAACGGTTCAATGCTTATTTGATTATAGCAAAATAATTTCACTTGTATAAGAGTCAAGTTCTCTAGATCTTAATAATAACATGGTTGATTGATTGTGTGATTAAACTTGGCAGTGAAACGAGGCGACCTTCACTCACCAGAAAGCGATGGAATACGGCAGTGAATTGTGAATGTTTCCTTGTTTGAAATAGTTGTGATGAAGTGAAGCATAGACAAGTGTAGCATAGACAGTATTTGTACACTTAGTAATTAGTTTGATCACGATATGATTGTTGTTGTTATTATTATTGAGGAACTCACCTGGTCCTCCACTTCATGATGGAGAGAGTGTCGCCGGTCAACTGGAAAGTGCGCCACTGTCTTCATGTTACTACTACCGACAGAGACAGGGTTGCCACTATACTAATATTATTAATTTATACTAATGGATATATCACTCATGGACCGTGACGCCTTTCCTGTTGACGGGAGTCTCTTTGAAAGGGGCTGGCCTTTACGCGAGTATATATAGTAGAGGAGGTTTCCCAGACCACTCCACAGCAATGAGTCCTTCAGGTCTAATACAGGGTCCGCCATCTAAAGTTTTTTTTTTCAACTAGTGCTTATTTCGTGAATGGTAACACTTAGCTCATGTCTGATTTGACAGATAATTAGTTTTATCCTTCCGCTGAACGAATATGGTTGTGTATATGCTTGAACAACGCTGGGAAATATTAGCTGGGATCGACTTACAGAAGATGCCGATTTTGCCAAAAAAATCATCTTTTCGGATGAAGCTCATTTTGATCTTGGCGGGTATGTAAACAAGCAAAATTGTCGCATTTGGGGCACAGAAAACCCGCACGCATACATTGAAAAGCCGGTACACCCTAAACGAGTCACTGTTTGGTGCGGATTTTGGTCCAGAGGCATAATTGGGCCATTTTTCTTTGAAAATGAGCAAGGAGTGGCCGTTACAGTCAATGGCCATCGTTATCGGGCCATGTTGAAATTGAAATTGAAGAGGAGGATATTGGCAACATTTGGTTTCAACAGGATGGCGCTACGTGCCACACAGCCGAAGCTACACTCGATGTTTTGCGCCCTGTTTTTAAAAAAAAAAGATATTTGGCGGACCCTATAGATCTACAAAGTGACTCCAGTGGACACTGTTTTTGCCGGTGCTGTGGTTCGAGTCTTTATTCACGAATCCGTTACACTAACCACTGGGCCACAAGGCGGCTCAAAATATATTATTAAAAAACCAAATTTATAAAAGAATTATTATGTCACCTCGTGTTTTGTTAATTAAATACCGACAGCTATATTTCAACGTATTAGTACCAATTTTGTCTCTGATTAAACTATAACAGGTCTTCTAAAACTGGCCGTCCAATTGTACTCATTTATATCAAATACCTATTATAAGATGGTGGTTTAATCAAATTATAATCAACCTTAATATTTATGAATGTCCACCTATTTATGTATTCGATTTTGACCAACAAGAACCATTGTCGGGTTTCGAGCTGCCGTTTTAATACAAGATAAGATATAAGGGAGTATAGAGTCAATAATAAATGCACAAAAAGATAACCATGATTTTTCGTTATTTAAATTTACAATCACTCTCAGGAAATAAATATAAGTGCACACATTATTGCTTGTTTGTGCTTCTCGTATTTCTGCCAATCGGAGAAATATAAGGACCAGTTTCTTCAAGTCGTGTTAAATCGTGTGCTACGTGGTTGTAAGAATCACGTATCAAATACAAATATTCCGTTTCTTGAAACGATAGTAAAGCTATAGCCAAGCGCAGCCGATGTTTGTATTGTATGCATTCAGGAGAACTTGTATACAGGCGACTCAAGCCGAAGCGACGAGTTCGTCACAAAACTGGAATGGAGGGGGAAATAAATCACGAGCTCGAGATATAGGTATAACACACAACACACACGCATTTGGCGCGTAAATCGAGTAAACCGAGTGACACTAGCGCCGAGATTTAACACGGGTTGAAGAAACCGTTCCTAAACAAACATTCGCAACAATCAGTGTCAAGCGGTCGATCTTTGATTGGTGGAGCATCACGAGAACTCATGAATGTGTTGCGCCTAATAATTATTTTACTTGTGCAAAAACTATGTTTGTGTCAAGCAGTCGCGTTAAAATTGTTAAATATTTGTGTCAAAATTAATATTGAAAATGCGTCGCCGAATGCGAAGAAAGGTATATATTTTTTTTAAATATTAACTTATTTCAATTACATGAATTAAATAAACTATCAGCAAACAGATTTTTAAAAAGCGCCCATATTTGTTACGAATAAGTAAGTATTGAACAATTCCATGATGAAATAATTTTAAGTCAAGACTTTAATGTGGTCATGTTAGTTCTTTATTTTTGATGATTCATATTAATCAATTATAAATTTTGATCGTTGTTTATTTCTGGCATTTTAGGGATTGTAATGAAGCTTCTATATTGAATAAAAAATTAATTTACATTCAAATGTAATATTAAATAATAAATAAAGTGTTTGTTGTGATGACCATGTAATAACGGGTGGAGTAGCTCTCTCATAATAATATAATCATAATTGATGTGAAAGAGACGCGTCTGGTAGCTTTTACTTTTGCAATCGATATTTCAAATCAACATCAACTGCAACCAATCAATACCACAATCTATTATAATTGATCTGGGCCATTTGTGGAGGGAAGACTTTCGGTTAATTATTAGACATAAGTTAAATGTAACTGTATAGTAATTACTTAAAGCTGACTGTCAGTAAAGCACCGCTACACATTATATTATATCATTTTTAAAAGTCGTCGTGTACCATAGACAATGGGTTCATTTTCACATACAAACAACCAGGATTTAAATAAAAGAGAGTTATTAATATCCAGCTAAAGTGTTCTTGCAAATGGTGTTAATGGATTGATTCGTTAAAACTGTACTCTTACTATTTATTCTATTATAAATCCTGTTTTATATTATGACTACACATATTTATTATTCATTCTATAACAAAAGTTATTTATTCTAAAAAAAATATATATTGCGCTGTAAATTATATGTTATAAATAACCTAAAATAATTGTCTATAGAATGCCAATAGCAGGATATATACATACATATATCTTACGATCTAATGAGATATAAACGTTTTACGACAAGTTTTATTACACAGATTGATAGAGAATTTTTAGTTTATTTACGAAAGTCATTTTACGGAGAAAGGGCGTATACCAGTATACACCCGAAATATTTAGTTACCATAAAACGCGTTCATAAGAAAGCTGGGTTAATATTCTTCATGGAAAAGAGAAAAGGTTCTAGTAACTAATTATTTTCAAATTGAGGGACTGGATGGAATAAGGGCGTATACTGAAATTATCAGGTTCAAGACAATCGAGTAAAAAAATATATTTTATATGATGAAGTATTGTAAGAATTTTATGAAGATCGATAAAGAAATTTGAGTATATTTACAGAAGCCAGTTTATGGAAAAAGGGCGTATTCCATCATTCTCCCAACTCCTCAATTAATAACATCAACAATGAAGTCGGAGTTGTTTTTAGTGAAAGACTTTTTTATCATTGAACTACTGATGATGATAATTAAAACAATAATGTAATCATCCATAGAAAAACAATTCAATGATGAAGGGTTTCATCTTTCATTCGAATATGATTTTAGGTTTGTAGATCAAATGTCAAATTAACTTACCAAAGACTTTGATTGATTACAATGCAAAACTGTAATATTATATTATGTTACTATATAGTCAATCATGGCCGTTTGCAGCAAGTATTTGATTACAAATATTTATCTAATATATATATATATATATATATATATATATATATATAAATAAATAAATAAATAATAAATAAATAAATATCGTGACGCCTTCCCTATTGGCGGGAGTCCCTTTATAAGGGGTTGGCCAGGCCACCTTGGCCTTTACAGATGGTTTCCCAGGCCACCACACAGCAATGAGTACTTAAGATCTAGTTTGCTAAGCTAGATCTACCAAGTGACTCCGGTGCCGTGAATCGAACCCGGGAGTCTTCACTCACGAATCCGTCACACTAACCACTGGGCCACAAGGCGGCTCTCACACTAACCACTGGGCCACAAGGCAATATATATATATATATATATATATATATATATATATATATATATAATATAATATAATATAAATAATAATATAAATGTATATATAATCAATTAAATTAGGAAAGCATGAACCATCATCACCTTGCCATTACAGGAAAAACCTAATGCGGTTCGGCAATGATGGACATTTGTCAGAATTATAGAAGATACAAGATAAAAGAAACTTAAATTTATAACAAATACAACGTATAATAAAAAAACAAAAAATATCAATTAATTAACATCACGAATGCTTAATGTAGAGGAATTCTTTCATACTTCTCATGAATGCACAGTAGGGCATGATAAATCTATCATTTTCCGCCCCATTGGCATTCCATTCATTCAAAAGAACAATAGATCTGGTTAATAGGGAGTGACGGAGTATGTTATATGGGTCCTAGGGGTTACAAACAAGGAGTGAGAGCGACAGCGCGTATAATTCTCGGAAACAAACTATAAAGTTAAGAAAATAAGGTTAAGGTTAAAAAAAATAAGGTTAATTTATAGAGTAAATGTCACACTTTTTTG
Source organism: Agraylea sexmaculata (assembly GCA_022606485.1). NCBI lineage: Eukaryota > Metazoa > Arthropoda > Insecta > Trichoptera > Hydroptilidae > Agraylea > Agraylea sexmaculata. Next base: position 177,070 of record JAGTTH010002956.1, on the reverse strand, counting down.
AATGATAATACTAATTTTAGATTATGGTTTAAAAAGGCGTTTAGTCACTTCTGTACTAATTTAAATATTCATGAAATTAACCTTACTTAGAACTTTTTTTAAGCTGGATCAAAATAAACTATGCCTCTCAATTGCTGTTTAAGGGTATGATATAAAAAGTTTTATTTAATATGTTATATAATATTAGGCAACATGGAATGCACGATGATAGTGATGATGAACAGTTAGTAGCGGCTGCTCCAGTGACCAGTAACTACATATAATAACTACTGATCAATGTGCCCCATATAACGGATAACCTGTACCTGATCTCCACTATTATACTAAACTATCCATCTTTAACTACGGATTATTGTGCATTGGAAAAGCCGTTGTGCCTTCGATAATATATTATAACTAGGGTAATTTTAATTGAAATGTTCAATTTGTTAATGGTTTGTTTATGTTCTGCATGGTTTTTTAATAGGATGGTTATATTTGAGTTTTGTTGTTTAAGTATTTTTTTTATCGATTAGAAGAAATTTTTGATTTTAAAAATGAAGTATAAAATGTGGAATTATTATGCATTATCAAATTAAATACATCTAAAAATATTTTGAATTTATTTAATATTTTTAATCGATATTGTTTTTATATGATCTGCTTTGTTTTTAATACGAATATAATAAAGTTGTTTGTTTGATTTTTTTTTTATTAAAATTATAAATAAAATAATATAATACCGTTTTCACACGATGATAACACTCATCATAATATTTAAAAAAGCGAGTCTCCCGATTAATACTGTTTTTTAAGACTTGTCATTATTATGCATTATTATATATCTCTAATATTATTTTGAAATTAATTTAATATTATTATAATTAAAATACCCGTTTTGAGATTTTAAATATGTATTAATTATTATTAAATATAATGCCATTTTCATTTTAACTATTTATAGAAGACGTATACAAAACGGACTTATGGATTATAAAATATTAATTACGTGTTTAACAGACACAATATACACAAGACAGTCACTACTGAGTACTTCACAGAAACAACTGATTCCAAGATGGTGGCCCAAACTCGATTTCAAAAGCACTATTAGTGTATTTTTTTAATTATTTTCTTGCAATACCCTACCACCCCCTAAAATATTCTCAGTTAATTCAAGTCCACCATATATGGCTGTCAATTTCCACTTATTAGGTTTAAATGATCGTGAACTTGTGCAGTGAGGTCCGTTTACCCCCATTTGCTATTCTATACCTAACCTAACACCGTATTCTTTATAACTAGTTAAGATTTTTAATATTATTGTAAGCATTTAGAAGGACCATCCATTGATTCCACCCACCCTGTATATACAAGATCTTGAAGTGCTTTGTCGTATTGGAGCACTGCGACGATCATTATTATTATTTTATAATTATATTTACACAATAATTAAGATGGTATCCATCAGATATATTAGAATATTGAATGTCTAATCTTGGGATAATATTTGATAATATTTTTTTTGTGAAAATAATGCAAATTACCAATTAATAGAAGAGAATTAAGGTTTTGAGCATTGAAAGCCACCGAATTTATTATTTTTATTTGTTTATCACGTCTTCAAAATTTTCAATTTAGTATAGCCGGGATTTACTATAAATTATTATAATAACTTAATTGCGGTCAATGATCTTTACTTTACTGATCTTTAACAATTAAATGAATTTTCATTTGTGTATAAACACGCACACAGTCAATAATAACCAAAGTTGCACTAATACATTGACAGAAAGCTATCGGTATTTACTTAACAATACATTCACAAACTACCATGGCTGGGCTAATAATGTACATATTGTTTTTGTATAAGAATGATTAAGTGATCCAGTTACTTTTTCATATTAATCAGTTTGTCACTTCACAACTAACAAGAATCTCACAGCATGTTAGAGGAAATTTTAATAATAAAAAAAGTACGGGAATGATTTTCCTGGACTTTGCCAAAGCTTTTGATGTAGTCTGGTTTGATGGTATCATTCACAAACTAATTAACACTAACACTCCACCATATCTCACCAAAGTTATTCAATCTTATCTTACTAACAGAAAATTCTCAGTTGATATTAACAATGTTAAATCTGTACAGCATCCAATCCTTGCGGGAGTTCCGCAAGGAAGTATTATCGCTCCTTATCTTTTCAATCTCTTCATCCATGACATCCCTATTCCTCGTAATTGCTCCTTGGCTCTTTACGCGGATGACACCGCTATATTCACATCATCTTACAGATTAGACACAATTCGTAGACGCCTCCAAGCATCTGTAGACCTACTAACACAGTATTACTCTCGCTGGAAATTAAAACTCAACGAGAGTAAAACTGAAGCAATAATATTTACTAACAAAAGAAAGCGATCCCACATCCCCCCTCTTAGTATCAATAACGAACAAATTCCTTGGCTCAAAGAAGTCAAGTATTTGGGAGTTATCTTAGACTCCAAGTTGAACTGGTCCAAGCATGTAAAATATGCTGTGGACAAGAGCAACCTGGCTATTAACACCTTATATCCACTTATTAACAGGCGTAGTCAGCTGTCACCCAATAATAAGCTACTTCTTTATAAATCAATTATCAGACCGATTCTCTTGTATGGATGCCCAGCTTGGTCTACTGCGGCAAAAAGTCATATTAATAAAATTCAAATTGTCCAAAACAAGTGTCTTAAGATGGCCTTAGATCTTGAACCTGGCACATTTCTTAAAGAAGTCCACGAGGACATTAAGTTAAAAATGATCAAAGCAAATATCGCAGATTTGAGTAAAAAACATTACACTAAAATGACTAACTTCCCGACTAACCCAATCATAAGATATGTAAATAAAACCAAATATGTCTCGAGGAAACGTAAGTTCATTTTACCAATGAACTTCCAAAACTGATATTATTTTTAAAAAATATAATAAAATTTCCAATAATCCACTCGACTCAAATTTGGTTTTACCCAAACAAATTGTTATTTAGTTTTTAAGCATTATATATTTTGTAACTGTTTTGTTAATATTGCTTTTATCGTTGTTATTATTTATTAATCTTCAAATTTGTAAATGGGTTTTTATTTTTTTTCCCATTCTTTCTATAATTAAATACTATTACTCATGTCAAATTTAAATAAAACATTCTCATGTTAGTTATAGGTAAAAAGATGTAAACACTCTGTACACCTAAGTCTATTTCCAAAGATGTATTGTTCTATCAATCAATGTAAAAACTTATGTTAATAAAGAAATTGTAATATATATATATTAATCAGTTTACGGTTTCAAGTCAAATTTAAAATGTGTATTATTCGAAAGCACAATTCGTGAAAAATAAATAGTTAATTGTTTAACCTTTGTGCACAAGTTGTGATGTGAGTACAAAAGTGGGTTGTAACAAACAGACCGTATTAAAAATATTATTAACCGTTTGGAACGAGCAAGGAGAAGATGAACAAGTAATAACTAAGATACGGTGAATAGTTAACTCAATCATAATTATAACCGATATATGTATTATTATTACTGAATTATGAACGAATCTGAAAGTAGTGCAGAGAATTTAGCAATTGTAGTGCATGGTTTAGATTCCAGTTGAATGAAATTATTTTTAACCGAATAATGTTAACTTAGGAAAATGATTACTATGGAATTGATCGAAATAGTCGCTCCATTTTTATTTATTTATATAAAGTTCAATAAAATATTTTAACAATTTTTCATGCAATTATTAAAATTCACTGTTGTGCGAAAAATTGTTTCAAAATATAGCGCGATGTTTTGTTTTTAAATTAACGTTTCGCGATTCACAGGTAAACACAAAAATATATTTAAATATTTCACGGTTGGGTAGTTCAAATTGAAACTGTTGCAATTTAAATTATGAAGTGCTCAGAATCAAAAGCTATTAAAATTTTTTTTTTCAAATATTGCTTATAACGAATCTCTTAAACCTAAGTTATAATATTTGATCAAAATATCCTATATAAAAACTTTTATTTATTTGATTCGAAATGTACATCGATATATTATTATGTGGACATTTGTAAAATTAAACATAATATAAAGGAATATGTTTTTTTGTAATTTTCACAGTAATTTTATTATATTAATATATTGACTGGTCTCTGTCTCTGAAGATGACTACAAGTTAGTAGTCGAAGTACTCAGACTCTTTTTACTGTGGAAATCATCAATAACATATTTCTTTAAATCATGGAATTCCACCAAGAAGTACATAATAATGCTTGCAAAATAAAAATCAACGATCATGAATCAGACTATTGAGTCTATCAATTAATTTTTATATACTTGAAATATCCAGGTTAAACCTATAATAAAGTCTCATTTTTCTTTTAATTTGCAATTTCTTTCGAATAAGATTTATTTTATATGGTTAAGAGTGTTAAGGAGGACATCCGGCGATGTTATCATAAGAAAGTAGGTTCTGTTCTGTCGCTCATCGGGGACATTATATTATTATCGGGTATACTGATATTGTAAATATTAATTTATATAATAAGAACCAAACTAATTATTTCAGCTGAGCCTTAACCTTTCAATTATATAATAATCGGATTAATAAAAAATACTATTTTATAACTAGCCTTGTCATAAAATTTTCATGTGATGTCAACGCGTGGTCAAATAAAACCCCATAATATATTATATTCATTGCGTTAAACTATTAAAAAAAAACTATCATAAAAATAATATGATACCAATTATGATACCAATAATTAAATAAAAGTTATGAAATTTCATAATCGAGATTGAACACTGACAATTTGAAAAAATAAAATACAGGCACAATCGCATTACATTATGTTCTTATTTGTTTGAATTTGACCTGCCTGTATATTTTTACCTTATCGGGATATTATAACAGTTACATAAGATCACCGACAGGGCGGCTCTATCAAATTTAAAACACATAATTTACTTGTATTCGCCCCGAGCGTTTTTTTAAATCTTTTTTTAAAAGTTTTGATTTTTTAGACATAACAACGTGTTAATTGTCTATCAGTGATCTTAACTATTACTAGTTACACAGGTCACCGACTTAATAATCAGTATTTACCTTACAATACAGGAAATCAGAGTAAACCTGGATCAAGACGATCAATCGGGATTTTATTAATAATATTCCCGATCTCCCAGTCGTAATAACCGATCTTTTTTTTTAACTTGAGCGGGATTTAGACCCATGACTCGTTAAAAACAAATTATACTTCTTTTTCAAAATATTATTTTATAAGGTAATCTACCGATTTCAGGTTTTAAAATTACATCTACGAATATTTTTTTATATTTTTGACTGTTACTTTCATACATCCTTCAACGATTTCCGAATAAAAACAGTACTATTTCTCATATTATATTTACATTAATTAATATTTTGCAATATAATAAACATGTTAAAAATTTATTAATGGAATATTTTTAATTGAGTTTTTCTTTATACGATATGTATTACATATATTGACATGGATTTTATTATAATTTAACATTAACTATTACGAATGCAAAAAATACTAAACTCGCGGTTAAATTTATTTCGATACTAGAATATTACTTACGAGACAGATGTTCTTAACTTAGGTTTAAGAAAATCTGTTAGAAGTAATAAAAATATGAAAACTGAATGCGGTGGGAGGAATACGCCCTTTTTCCATAAAATTACTTACTCCATCAATCTTCTTTATAGATATAATTGTTAAAAATCTAGTCATCAATTTCAATATCAAAGATATAATGCTTCTTTATAATACTGGATTATCTCGAAACTGACAGTTTTAGTATATGCCCTTATTTATTATTCCTTTCAACACAATTATTATTAACATCCCAAAGAAATGTAGTATATCAAGCTTCTATTGTTTTTTTTCTGCTTAGTGGTTAAGTATTTTATTGATCAAATTTTAATTCGCTGGGATATTTACACAAAAAAGTATCAAGAAATTGACATTGTTCAAGAAAAGAAGAAAACAAATATTAGTAATATTTTAGTGTATTTATTATTTTTTACTATAATAAGACACCATTAAAATATATCATCAAGAGTAACAATTGTATATATTTAACTACATTATACGTGCGTAATAGCTATAATATCCTCTGAATAGGCTGCAACGAATTTGCACACCTGGGTGAACTCTTTTCCACCAATTCTGCCACCTAAATGGCTTGTTTAGGAGCAATCTTATTTACTAATATATGTATAAATGATTGCTTACTCCACCTTACTTTTATATACATTTATTTTATATACATTCCTTTTATACATTTTTGTTTTAAACCTTTTATTTTTTGTCTTGTTTCTAAAAAAGGCTCTTATATTCAAATAAATAAATAACTTGCTTGGTTAAATACTGAGGCGATTATTAAGACGGTTGTTAAGTAATGTATTCCCAGGCATACGTCACCGTAAATACGATAGTAGAGTTACTTAGCTACACTTATTATCGGTTTTTTTATTAGTTAATGCCTCGTCTGAGCCTCGGAGACGAAGTGCTAATTAACAAAAAACCGATCAAAAATACACCAAAGCAACTCTATTACCATCTTTATGGTGTACGTTTACAGAGACGCACGCCTAGGAATCCCAAGCTTAGCTTAGGAATACCAAGTTACTATCGAAAAACTCTCTCAAAAATATTATCAATCAAATAGAGTATTCTAATACCTGACAGTTCTGTTGATATGTCTGCGTTTGTTGAAGGAGACTGAAGATGATCGGTGTAAAGGGCGAGGATGTGGGGGCGGCCATGGACATCTAGTCGTACTTCCAGCCCTTCTAACCCCCGAAGCAGAGGATGCACTTCTGCTCAACATTGCACCGATAGTTCACGAGATTACCACACAACAGTCACACTAATGCTTCATCATCCATCATATATATATATATAGTTTCGATGATAAATATTTGAAAGATATTTTTGGAAACGCGATACGCAATTGGTGAGTGTGGCGGAACGGATGGTCAGCGGGAATTTCTCCAATTATTATTATCCGAAACACCTTCACGAATAATTTACATCAACCGAATTTCACTACTCACTTTAAATATACAAAAAAAAATACATTGTTTTTATCAAATATTGTACTCATTGAAATAATAGTGCGTGTTTTTTAAGTAATACAAAGCGAGAGACAAGTTAACTGGTCGAAGTGCTGCAAGTAACTGACCGCTATGTTCGATGTTCCACTCGCACTTGCCACTAGTTACTAGTTGAATGTGGATCGGATTACTGTAGCTTTACACTATCTACCTGAAATAACAGTCACTCTACATTCGAGCCGTTTAAAATAATAAGCCACGACACTTATCATCCCAGATCGAAACCAATAAGCTCAAAATACACTTCTCACCATTAATTAACTTCACAGACCTCAATTATTAATAATTTAATGGTAAAAAATTACCTTCCCTTTTGACAAGATTCCTTATGAGAGTATATAGTGGTTTCCCAGGCCACCCCACATCCACGAGTCCTTTTTATTATATAAATTAGTCCTATTAAGCCATAAAGCGGATCTTTAATCTAATAAAATTATGTATCTATTATAAAAACGCTAAAAATAGATTAATATTATGATTTTGAAATTGTCAAACTTAAAATATGTTCAGATGTATGCAAACGGCCGTGATTGTTGAATATTGAATAAAATAATGTGACGTTTACTCTATACATGAATTAAATTAACCCCATGTTTGTAAATCAAATACTTGCTATAAACGGCTGTGATTGACAATATAGTAACAAAATGTGATATTATAGTTTTGCGGTGTAATTAATTATGAACTTTGGTAAGTTAGTTTGCATCTGTGCATGTCTAAATTTTGACATTTGATCTACAAAAATCCATCTTTAAATTATTCTACTTTAGATGATGATGATGATGATACCAGTGACATTATCTAGTAATCATCATCATCAGCAGTTCAACGATCGCCAGAGACTTACAAATTACTTATTAAATCACTACAAACTACATCGTTGCATTATTGCTGGTATCAATTAATGGGTTCAACGAAATAAGGGCGGATAACAGAATACGCCCCTTTTGCATAAAATGGTTTTTGTAAATAAACTTAAAATTCTATTAGTGTGTATAAAAAACTTTTAGATAGATGTGCATTTTCCTGTTACCAAACATAATAAATATATACTCTTATAAATAAACTCTACCGATCTGTGTAAAAAAAACATTTAAATATCCTGTTACCAAAGGGCCGTATTCAATATAATAGTGTAATGAGAGTGTATGCGTGCGGTTTGTAAGCGTGTACATCAATTCTACCAAGCTCTAGTCTATTTGTACACACACGACTCACTAACACACTGTTATATTGAATACGGTCTAGAATGCTTAACTCGATTATCTTGAAACTGACAATTTAAAAATACGCCCTTATTCCACTGAGCCCCTCAATCATTTCATCTTTTCTTGAAAAATATGAACCCAGCTTTCTTTTGACGCCGTTTTGACAAACCAAATATTTATTTTAAATATAAGAATAGTGAAGAATCACGAGCGGAATGTGTTCCGGTCTGCGTATAATAAATAATTGTTACTTTCCTTTCTTTATTTTGGTTGTCACGTTCAACGCAATTAAGTAGCGTTAAATTAACCGATGACAAAACCATTAAATACTTATTGAGAACACCTTAAACAGTTTCAATGCATGAACCAGTATATTTTCAGTTCAATTCCCTTGCCATCTTATACTAAGTAGAACCTGAACACCGTTACCAATTTATGTATATCAATGTGAATTATCACATTCAAATCCATTCGACTTGCTCTAGAATATTGAAAATACTATTATCGATGGGTTTAATTGAATCTTTCCATTTAAATATTTAAAAAAATCATAGTTATTATACCCTATTTTCAAGCATGATATTTAATATGTAATTATTACAGAGTTTTCCGGTAAAAACCATCACGTCCATCGGTATGTCATCTCGCTTTTCAATATGTCTAAACACGCATTTGAAATAAAGAGTAGTTGAGACAAGACTCTATTGTAAATTTCAAATAATTATAAATAAATCATCATCATCATCATCATCATAAGCACTCCAGTTCAGTGATGAACCAAGGCTTCCCGCACCAGCATCTTCCACTTATTTCTATTGGAGGCCGCGTTCCTCCAGTTATTAATACCTAAACTCCTAACTACCTTATAAAATTCGTCCGCCCACCTTAGCCTAGGTCTACCCTGCCTTCTCTTACCCACAGGCTTGCTGGATAGTATTTCCGATACTATCCCTCCTGCTCTTTCCACGTGTCCGGCCCAACCTAATGTTAAAGCCCCAATAAACTGCACAATTATAAATAAATACATTTTTTAAACTATGCCAATTTAATTTGTCACTTGTGCAATATTTAATCAAAATAACACTGTTTCATAAAACTACACATTTTATCAATTATTTTTATTCTTAACGTATGTTTTAGATGAAAAAAAATATAATAAGACAAAACGCAACTTTTTAAAATAATAATTTAACTTGCAGACTTGGAAAAATATTTGAAAATATTTGAAGTTCAATTAAAGACATGTTTTACATTGTTTTTTCTTATTATTATGATTTGTATACTTTTATTCAATTAATTTATTATTATTGTATGTGTGGTTGTTATCACTTTTATTGTTTATATATGATTGGTTTATTCAAACAGTCAGCTACGTAACTCAAGAGCTAAATTTCAGCAAGTGCTGTAATCACTTTGATCACTGATTGCATAAATATTAACCAATAACTATCGAGTCACGTATAATCCGGTTCATAGTCTATTTTATAAAAATACTTCTATTTAAAATAATATATCATAAAATAACGTCATGTAAATAAAATGATTTTGTATATGTGATAATAATTGTTTGAAACACAACTTATGGTAATAATATAATAGTTTAGTTCGTTAACCTGACAATATGCGGACATATTTGATATTGGTAAAAGTTACAATTGCTTGTAATTACTCATGCATTTCAACACTGCATTGTTAAAAACATATCATTTTGTTGTGACGCGGTTAATATTATTAGTTGGTAAATAAATTAGATTCATCTTTATTAATTGGCAAAGATGAATCGTAATAATTTGTTCATATTCATTGTGAATAATAGAATAAAAAAGTGTTATCATTATTCATTTTATAAGAGGCAATATTTGCCATACAAGAGACATCTATGTTCGAATGAAGAAATTATTTTTAAATGTCATAATTCACGGCAAAAAAACACATTTTACTAGTTATAATAAAAAACCATGTATTTGTTGTGATATTAGATTAATACTAGACTTATTTACACCTATAATAATTATCATATTTCCTTTTTGTCAATAAAAAGACTTATAAATACGATATACTGGTATACTTAAAACTATTCTTTGGAATTACTCCATACAAACTCGTAATTCGCTTTTTTAACATTCATCGTAAAATATTATTGCTATTTGCTTATTTGATTTTAAGTAAAATATATTATCAATATATCTATATATATATATATATATATATATATATATATCAATATATCAATAGTTACATATTGAGTTTATCATAATTTATTAGTTAAGTAGTTAATGATTGAAAAAATATTTTTCACAGCCCTTTTTGCATTTGCGGTGAAAATGCATTTCGATTCTAATGTCAAAAAATTATATAAACTTTAAATAACAGTTTCAATAAAGGTTTACTTTAATTGATTATAATTGGGAAGCTCTATAACTGATGAAGATTAGATAACAACAACTTAATTTGGGGAACAAATTCATATTCCACAATAATTAAAAATTGAATTAGTTCATTTTTTTACCGTTCACAACTATTTAAACTATACGAAAAGGTTCAAAGTCTAGATTATGCAAGTGTTGGTTTAAAAAGAGTTCTAAATTTAAATATTTATTCATATAGGTATTTAAATTTTCGTTATATCTCCAGTATCTGAGGAGAATATAGAAATAACAGGCATAAAATAAAATATCTTAGTTTATGATCAGGGATGAATTTAGTAAATAATTATAGGAATTAGGAGATTTGTAAAATATGCTTTATAGATCATTGCTAGTTAATTAATGAGTGTAATTCCTCACCTGATATGTGGTGCTGAATCCACAAGCAGTCTAACACAATCAAGACATCCTCGTGCTGCAGCATAATGTAAGGCCAAGGCTCCTCCTCTTCCTACTCCTCCCATCTCTGCAACCCTCCTTCTGAAATTATAAAATAAAATAATCATTAATATATCAGTATTATAACATATACAGTAATAATAATGTGACATGTGAGTGTAATAATGTGACATGTGTCTCGCAATTGCGCCTGGATATAGGCAATTCAGCTAACATGAAATCAACGATTTTCATTTAATTTGTTTTACATTTCAAACCGATGATAAAAACGTTTTTATCGGTAAATTAAAAAAGTGCTTGTTAGGTCCATTAAAATTATTGCTATTTTCATTATTTGTATAATATTTTTTATACATTATGGTTAGGCTTAGCTCAATAAATATTTAATTAACAAAAAAATGTCAATATTCACTGTCAAGTTCAATGAAATGGTAACTATATAAATCGGATATATGCTCATATTTAAACATTATTTAGCTGGTAAATTATTTTGGTACATTATTTTGATTCAACTCTTATAAATCTGTGTCAAAATTGTCATTATTGTCAAAGTTGCGATTTATTCCCAATAGAGATACGCTTATGTGCAAAATTTATAAAGCAAACCATGGGGGAACTTTATTAATTAGCGCAAATCATCATTATCTGATTACTAAAATTATGTATATCGTCGTCTTGATGTAATTCCATAGTAATTACATATACTTTTTTATACGTAAGACTTGACAAAAACAAATAAAAAGTGACTTGACGCGTTGACTTCAAGTTTGTTGGGAATCAATAATGTGTGATTCTGTCAAAAAAATTGAAATTATGCATATTAAACCAACCAATTATTGATCTAAAATGTAACTTGACTTTACACTGATGCTAAGTGTAAAATATTCAATCGAATATCTTTGTTCAATGGGAATTTGAAGTAAAAAATATTTATAATTACTAGAATAATGTTTTGCATAACGACGGCTTACTAAGTTAAAATAAAATAAATGGAAAGTGAATTGGCAAGAAATGTACGGATGAAAAGGAAAGCATGCAACCTATAATTCAAGTTGTAGGACAAGATCTCGTCTTTCCAGTCACTATGGCACAAAGTCAATAATCTTTCAGTACTATCATTAGCATCAAACACAACACCGCCACTTTTACTATCACTGTCGTCAAATAACTGGTCGTATCCTTCAGGACTCTTTAACCGTTCACAATTAGTTCGTGCGGAAAAGTTTTGTTTTGATTTCTTAATGTACTGTTTCAGTCTCAAGGACAGCATGAAGCGAATCCTAATGTGTCTCTTGATATTCTTATCGTAGCGCAGTTGTTCTTTGGTGATCTTGTTATCTCTTATCTGTGATTTGGATGGACGTTTGATCTTGACGGGTTGCATGCGAGGTGATGTGATGACAGATGATGTGCTTTTGTAGTTTCTCTCCACACTCTTCATTTTCCAATAGTCCACGTATATGTCGTGTTTCCATCTTCTGCTCAATGACCAGTTAGTGTCCGTGACATGCGAAGGTTTCGCCTCGTAATTGGCGTGTCCGTAGTTCTTGAAGCTGAGCAGTGTGTTCTTGATGGCGGCGATCCTTCTCCTCCTTGCGGTGATCCTCTCTTGCCTGAGCTGTTCCCTGGTGAGGGGCGTCCACTTGCCGGCTTCCAGACAACAGCACATCTCCTTCAAGAACCTGACTATGGCTCCGCAGTACGCCATGATAGTTGTGTCTCTGGCCGGTGTCATCAGCGTCTGCAGAGAAAGCGCAGGAGCCTCACATGCAAAACGAGCCGCGCCCCTGCACCTGACTCCACTTGGACCACTTTCACTGCGATAAACTAGATTAGAGAACTGCCGAATATTAATAATTGACCGATGGACGGTGTCATGATGGAAACCAGTGTGCCGAACGAGGGTCTGGTGTGGACTGACCACTATAAATGTGATGTGATGATACCATGCCTCACTAACCACCACGCATCTCACTACTCTCACTATCTATCCCTATTTTAACATTATTCAATATTTAGAAATTATAATCAAACTATTTATATAATATGCAGTTTGAAATTTGTCGCTTATTAGATGAAATAAAATGGCAACACTATTGAGTACGACAGATCTAAAGGTCTTGACAAATTACCAGCTTCTTAACTTCAATAAACTTTTCGTAGTATACGTAATAGCTCAGGTGATAGTACGCATACAAATACTGTGATAATGGGTTGAAATCCCGCTGAAGTTCATTACTTGGATTGGGTATTACGACTGGATTTCATTAATATACATAGTATATTAATGAAGTCACGCTCGATCATCTTGATCAAGGTTTACTCTGATTTCCTGTATTGTAATGTAAATACTGATTATTAAGTCGGTGACCTGTGTAACTAGTAATAGTTAAGATCACCGACAGACAATTAATTAACACGTTGTTGTGTATAAAAAACAAAATTTGTTCTAATAAGCCTCTCGGAGCGTATATAAAAATAAATAATGGTATAGTTTTATAATATTTACATAAATTATATTATCCTGATTTCAGTCAAACCAATTAGAATTATAATTAAAAGTGCATTTAATCTAAAAAAAACATTTTTTTCACATATAATAAAGTTTTTGTTTATTTCCGGTTCAAGCCTAAAATATGTAGACGCATTACTTTTGTGATTTTGACCAACGATATAATTTTTATAAATAAATAAATAATCTAATATTTAACAGTAACCGATATTTTTTATCATCGAACTTTTTACTGTAATATTATGAAAAAATTAAATGAAAAAAAAATTTTTTAACTGATAATTTCATTAGAAGACACCTTATATATATTTCCCGCTGTACAATACGAGTGTGTTAAATTATTTTAAAAAATATATAAACGTATGCATGGTGTGGTTTATTTATATACTTTTTAGATGTAGGTGTCAATTCAATACGATATTCACGAAACTTACATTAATATAATGTGAACCGAAATAATAAAAAAAACGGTAAATACGCACAACACACTACGAATTAGAGCGGAGCAAAAATATTATGTAAAATATTATTATAAATTACGCTTTGTAATATGTATATAGTGTCGACATGTTATGAAGGCAATACATAAATAAGTATTACTTCCCTTCGAAATGATTTCAAGAATATTGTGTTAATGGATCGTTTACACGCTGTTTGCGGATCTGGGTCGCGTTGACAAATTCGCCAAGCATCTGTGATCTTTTAATACTTTGAATAATAATGAAATCCAATTAGACGGAAGTGTGCCGATCGTTCATTGATATGGGGAAAGTGCTGAATAACTCGCGGCTCCTCTAATAAACTATATATTTAATAATGTTTGTCCAATCACCCTGTATATGTGTATGTATATATATAATATAATGTATTGTAGTCTGAGCGGATGTTCTATTGTTTGTACACTAAGGTCACACAATATACTGAAACAATTCATTCGACAGGCTCATTTTTAACAGTTATTGATCTCAAATGTGTCTCATTGTCATCCTATAAAAGCGGATGTCTATATAAACCAAATGCAATTTAAATTGGGACAAATTTTATAAGCATGTAGTTTCCACGATATACATTTTTTTATTGTTTTACTCTGAATATCAATATGTACATATTTTAATGGTGTCATAGTGCTATTGTAATAAAAGCTAATATGGCATATTAATAGTATTAAATAAAAGCGAAATAGAATATGTTTGCACCAGAATATTCAATAAAATAGTCAATTTGCAGATGGGACGTTCTTCTTTTCTAACGACAATCTGGGTGATTTTTTATATCAACAAAAAATGTGTCTTTTCTTAAATAAAATTAGTTCTCAATTATTGTCCAATTATCGTAAATTTCAGAAACATATAAAGCAATGACGTATTGTTTTTAATATCTCACGTTTTATCGGAATTGTAATGAAAAATCTACTCAGTCTATTAAAATATTTTAATTTCTTAGTGACCGTGCAAAATGAGATCTTCATCATTCATTTTTAAATGACATTAAAAGAGAATACAAATTTATTATTTTCGAGCTTTTATTATTTATTATTATTTTAAATTGTATGTTATTATTTATTAATTTATTATTTTTTTAAATTGTATGTCCCAAAAGTAGATTATCAACAAAACGTTAATTAAATCATAAATCTGTGATCTTTCAAATAGTGTTTTCAACAAGCCATCGATTTTGGTTAATTAATAATATTTTCGGATATTAAAAAATCACAATTTTATATGATACAGTTTATTTTTTGATTCTTGATAAAACCTTGGTTTTAGTTTAAACTATTTTATACATTTTTAGAAAATTTCTATGTCAATTTAAAAAAATCATCTCGAACGCCCTGCGGGTATATCTTGTTTGGTTTGATTTGTATGAATATAATTAAATTCAACCTGTAGGCGATCTTATTTTACAATAATTACAGTTTCACACCATATTTTATCCGATTAGTACACACCTTAAAATCAGAGAAAAGTCTTTTAATATAATTCCCAATAGCCGCTTACATTCCTTTGGTACTATTCAAACTTATTATAAATCTTGCTGTTGATTCGATTACGATTTAATCCATTCACAGTAAAGTTATCTATAAATCTACAATGTAATTGAAATGTTTTATTAACAATGGCGGTGGAAATCATAACAATAGTTCTTTTATAGAATTAAATGCAAAAAGTTCATCATTGTTAGCAAACAAGAAGAGTAAATTCTTGGAATTATAACGCGAATGTTTCTATTGAACTTGTTATAAAATATTATTACGAGCTGATAACCTATTAAAATAAAAAAGTACAAATTGTATAACGTAAACTTTAATAATAACTGTTTATTGATAGAACATTTCAGATTTCCACAAGGAAAGTGACACTTTCTTTGTTGATATGTCAACAGATGTCACTTTAACTTAACTATGTATACATGTACATGTTACATATTAGAGAAAACTCATTTTTCATTATTAAAATAATTAAAAAAAATAAGTATATTATTTCACTTAAGCCAATAATAATTCAGAGCAATGTGTACAATAAATTTAGTTTTACGTATTTAGTAACTTTTTTTATTAATAAATATCACTTTCCAATTGCTTTTGATAACTACGATCAAATAATTACAAGAAAAAGAGAAAACTCTTCCACAGAATCTCAAAAAGCATCGATTATCTACATAAAGAACATTCTGCACATTTTCACATCATATTTTCAATTTTATCAATTCAATGCAATCTTGTCTTTTCATCGTGACAAATTGCATTTTAAAATTAATCGTTGCAATCCTGAATAATCAGTGTTATTATTTAAATCGCTTTCTTTCCGGCTGGTTTTAATGTTTAAAAAATGTGAAATGTATTGACAAGTAAAAAATGGCATAGAACCGGTTCAAAAATAACGCCTATAAAAAATTATTGATGATTTAATCTACGGTCAACACAGCTTTCAATACTTTTACTCATAAAAAGTACAGTTGATGATGTGTTTCAATTAAATACCCGCATGTATTAATATTAAATTTTTTATATGAGATTTAATTACTAGTTTATACATATTTACGTATAAACGTTTTTTACTTAAAAACCTATTTACGTATTATATTTATAATTGTAATATCTAATCAATATGTTTGATGGAAATTTGGAGTCACGGTTTAATTAATTAAAATATTTGTTTTGGGTAATTCAAAAACAAATTTTAATTCATGCGGATGTTTCATAAACAAAAAGCAGTCGTCGTTTTTGAAATTGTTTACAAGTTTGACAAAATTTATTTAATGTTTACGCCGTTGTTTGATAAAAAACGTCAACAAGCTTCTTTTACAATAAAAAACAAATATATTTTTCCTATACTAGACTATTTCCAAAGTTTCTTTAACGAGACATTCGTATTTTCATTTAAAATTTAATCAATGACGTAATACTCAACAATAACAATAGTTTTTTTCAAATAGGTATGTATGTATGTACATCTTTTCAAAATTATGGCAACACAGACTGCAGTGTTGTAATTGATAATTATCTTCCTCTTTATTTCGGCGAAAAGCTAATGTATGAAATTCGGTCAGTTAATTTTATATAACCATCCGTTTAGAATATGACTATTTACCAGTTAGTTCGCCTCTTCACGTGTCTTTTCCTCTACAATAATAAGATGTACAGAGTATGTATTTATACTCGAACACCGTAATGTATTTGAAATATTTACAAAGTTTATTTTCACCTATTGAGAAAGTGCATAAAGTAACTGAAGATGGCAAGATCAAGGTAACTGAGTCTTTCCCTTACATCGCTAACTTCTTCATCTTTTTTTATGCACACAACTTGTTCTAAAAACAGCTTTCTCTACTCTATACGCAAGAAACTCTCCCGTCCAAAAGAATTTAAAGGGTGTCTGTGATTTATTTGTGTAATGAATTAATATACTAATGTTCTCAGTGATTACCCATGCATTTAGTACTCGCGCAAAACATTGCTTAACTGCGTTCATTGGGAAACACTGTATTTAAAAATAGTGAAAATTAATATTTGGTACAGAAAAACAGTGCACTGCAATACCGATGTGTTTGTTCCATATTCAAAAATTGTTTTTGCATGACGAACACAACGCGTTCATATTCGAACAGTTTTGTGTTAAAATCAAGCAATTTATTGTGAATTAATATTAAAGGGTTTGCTGTTGGAATTATTATATTATAAAGGTTACTAGGTTTTGACCGAGCACACTTATTACGAAAGATGATTGGCTAGAAATATTGTTGAAAACCGTACTGTAATGCCTAAATACCTGATTATAGTAATTTAATAATAAATATGCATTATTACATTAAATATTGTATAATAATTATAACCAATTAACATTTAAATTAAAGTATTATAAAATAAATTCACTGCAGCAGAGAAACCCTTAAATCCCTTTACTTGTCTAAAAGAAAAGTTAAATAATTTTAATGGCAACACTATCACAAAAATATTATACAGTTTAAAAGTCATCGGTTGTTGTATGAGATAAAATTGCATTGTTTACATCAATGACGCAAAATCAAAATTCTTCGTAAGGCAGTTTATTGGTTTATTGAGCTTAAAGGCATGTCTAAATTTTCTCTAAAAACATTCATACATAGCCTTGTCCTGAAATCCACCAATTATTTATTCGAACAGTTATCCATCCCAGTTATAAATTAACTGCTGTCATCAGAGAGAAGACGATGATTAATTTAAGTGTGTGATGCTGCATTCATTGTGATTTATATTATATGATTTTCAAAGTAACAAAAAAGAAAGTAAATCGAGAACCGAAAATAATTCCCAGCACAACTCTCTCCTTGGTGAAGTAAAGCTGGTTCCACTAAAATTATCTCGTCTTCTCTCACAATCTCTTCTCTTGTATTAACTAAATCCAACTAATTTCACCATTTATACATTTTAATTGAATCTGGGATTTTAAATAATACAAATAACCTGATAATTCGATGAATGATTAATACAAAAAATACATTTTAACTGTCATAATGTTTTCGTCTTGTCATTTCTCTGTGAATTTGTAGATATTTTGATGTATAAAAAACACGGCGAATTTAATTTATATAAATATAATACTTATATGTATATACGATCCACAATGTATTAATAAAAGGGACTCAAAAAATCTCTCCTTGAAAGATGCTCCTCCTGAAAAGGATGCAACGATTACGCACCTGGTTGATCTCTTTTCTACAAATTCTGCCGCCTACGAGGCTGGTAGGGGGGGACCTTAAATGGAAACGTATAAAAGATTGCCTCCTATATTTTATATGATTTTTCTGTATTTTTTAAAAATATATTTTAATACAATACTATTATTATATAAAATTACATTTAAAAAAATATTATTTGCACAATATTTTATTTTATACCGTTTTTTATACTAATAAAAAAGCACTCTGAATTAAATAAATAATTAAGTAATGTATAAGTAAGTAATAAGTAGATGTACTCATATGAATGATTGAGACGTTCTGTGGAATAAGGGCGTATAAAGAAGCCCTCAATTATTATTACAAATTATGAAGAAACGTTGCAAAACTATTGTAATATGATGGAATAAAATAATAGTTTGATTTTACAATAAAAACCATCAGAATATGTAATATTCATGAAATAAAATCATATTTAAGACATGCATTTGTAAAACATCATAAAATAACATGACATGCATTAATCTTTACAAATCGAAACAACTGTTTAATATTGCAGTATATTTGTAGCTTTGATTTTATTTACTTCTCAGAAGTAAAACTAGAACATTACTTTTTTATAATTAAACTAAACACACACGTACGAATTCCACCGCAACCAAATAAACACATTTCTGGATCAACATTACTAAAATATAAAACCGGTTGTCAGATATTCCGTATCTTAATGGTGTTTATTGTATAGAAGAGGTCGACTTTGAAATATGTTGCATAAGTTAGATTATGCACAATATAATTAGAAGATAATATATAATGATATTAGTAGCCGTAGTCAAGTGGATGACTTATGTGTAGACAAAGGCGGTTTAATTCCCACGACAAGGCCAATTTCTCTATTTGATCTCACCACATACTTCCTTCACATACTATCTTCATAAAATTGCATTTACCTACTTCCGATACAAAATTAAAACATTCATTTATACCCTTTTGGAATACACTCTAGAAATATACATGAGAGATTTAACAGCAAATGTCCAAAAAAAAAGAATTTATTTTTATATAATTAATAAAAAAAACACACATTTCGCGTAAAACAGCCGATGAAAATACATTTCTAAATTAGGATAGTAATTTCTTTATTCTTTCTTGAAAATATTACTATTTTTCCGTTTTAATTATTTAAAGCAATTTAACATAATGAAGCTTGAATTAATGGTTTTTCAAGAGATTGGACACTTTTTTCTTGATTTTGCCACAATTTTATGAAATAATACCCGAAAAAGACTATTTGAGTATAATCGAAGGCTCCAGACAAATGTTTAACTAACGTGTAATTTTACATGAAAATTAATTATTTTATTTTAACCATCAAATATGCACATTACACTAAGTATATTTTATTAGATATTGGGTTATAACTTTATAGAGAATTTACCAACAACATTACAGTAATTACATATTTTGCTTATGGTGGTTTGCTTACATATATTATTTAAATAAAATTTTATTGGCTCTGTATAAAATATCAAAGAATATTATCAACACTGAAATTCCTATACAACGTTCTCCTTCAATTCCCAATTAAGTTCTCGATTATTACATTTTATAAAATATTATCCATGTAATGAAATTGCTTATCATTGTCTATTTATTAATACTTGAAATAAAACATTATTTAATGAAGCTTTTGAAAGCAGATGCATTGAGTGTGTCGATCATGAAGATTATAAGAAAGATGAATAGCGGGAATGGAAAACATTAATTGTGAATATTGCACGAAACTATAATAACAATTATTATATTAAAACAATCACAGGAAAAATCAATTCTGGTATTGTTCTGTCACATAATTTGGACAAATACTAAAATAACCACGTATCTATTTAATGAAATTATTATTATAGGCTTGATTTGACAAATAATATATTTCTCAAATAATTTATATCATGAATTGTTTAATATATTACACTTTTCTTGGTAGAATTTATTTGTGTAAGCTTTCAGTTATAAACAGTTAATTTGAATTGATAAATCCAGGTTGTATTTTTTTATTATAATATGTTATTTTAAAATATTTAATTATAAAATAAATAACAATTGTTAACTTTTACACCATTTTTGGGGTTCTTCATTATCATTTTTTAATAAAATCATGGATTCTATCAAGAAATAGATCTACTCTCTTGGATATTATTTATTCGCTTATTCATATTGTCCGATTTTTGATGATAGGATAGGTTTAATTGAATACAAGTTTAGCGATGTACAATTAAGAGCATGAATAAAAATGACGATTAGAAAGCTCGGCACAATTGAAGAGACCATGACAGAATGTAATGTGATAGCTCAACGCAATGTATTTAATATATTTCATGTAATAATTGGGAACAGTCGAGTAGAGATGTCGGCCGCTATGCAATGTAACTAGTGTAGTGGTGTTGCCAGGTTGTTAAGGACACAGTAATACATAGTAATGATGGGCACTCACCTCGGCAAGGTCCTGGCGAGTCATCCAGTCACTGAAAGCACTACGAACTGTTATTATACTCGGTCTAGTTATTATAGATTGTATGTGAACACACGACTACTGTTGCCGACACTCTGTTCTGTTCTGTTCTGTATCCACGTGAGGCCGGTCACTTTCCGTTATACTCATACTCCGTTACTTCTTACTATACCGTCCAATACAACCTCCGTCATCGTTATTATTATTCATATATCATCTCACTAACACTGCACTCATACATATTATACTGCCACCATCCGTTTGTGGAAATGCACGGGAAAACTAATTTTCCGTTGTGCAAATCATTCATACACAAGCTAAACTCTCATTTGTCATATGTATTTGCCTTCAGAAAAGTGTAGACCAATGAACTTTTATCTATAGAAGCGCCATGCAATATTGATGTGCTCAAATATGCGCGGTCACGAATGCATGTACACGCAATAGAATTTCAATTAGCGAGGCGGTAGAAACAGCGCCCCAAGCGGTTGACACACGAAGCCTTTGGTGCCTGCCTGTATGCCTGGCTTCATCTGCTATGGTCTGGACGTCTTTACAACTATTATTGACACCTCTATAATATAAGCTCATTGATGTATTTTAAACTTGACTTAACTTGAAGGCGAACTAAGTGCCGGCACACACATCTCTATTGTCGCCAATCAGAGAACGAGCACTTCACACTGATTGGCGCTCGCATTTGTTTAAATTAACTTCATTGGCGGAAATTAGAGAAGCAGATAAACAAGTAGCATAGTGTGTGCCGTCACTAATACAGCACCAACGATCAGTCATGTCTGCGTCGCGCCTAACTTAACGCAAACGGCTGAGATTAGTGATATCGTAATATAATATTAGTGAGCTATTTATGTACCTATTAAATTAATATTTTATATACATTTCTCGATATATTATAATTAGAAAATCCCGTAATTTTCATTAATGTGTTCTAACCTTGACCAACCCACTTTTTATGGGCCTGTGTACTGAAAATATACTTTCACCGGTGAAAATATATTCTAATACATTATTAAAATCTAAACAATATCAAAGCTTAAAGCTCAACAATAAATCTTTGTTATGTATGATAAAAAATAATATTTAGATAAGTTGCATTAATGTAAAAGTATGCATTATGAAATGTTTGTATACATAACACATTTTCAACAAATTATGCAATTTTCACGTATAATATGATTATAACTCAGATAGCGCATATAAAAACATTTTAGTTTAGAATCCAGTATAGTTTATTAGCTACTGTTACTAACATGAATAAATTAAGTACTAGTGATAAAATATAGCTCACCTGAGATTGTGTCTCTTTTTTGGAGGTCTTCCCGGTCGCCATCTTGTTTGCTGGTGTTCCTTGCATTTGTTGATCTTCTTCCTGTTGACGGCTGTAGCTAAAATAATCCAGGACCACATCTGAAGGCAGCTTTTCAACAACTGCCATCAAAATCATCATGATTGATCTACAAAGCTGATGGACCATAACAACCGCGAAAAAGAAAGTGTTACTTTCGAATGCATTTGCCTACTGTTGACCTTTTGGACATCAAAAGATGATCACAAATATAGAAATACTATCATTAAACTAGTAATTTATAATAAAAAAGTGGAACTTGGATATAACAAAACTAAAGGTAAATAAAAACATTTGTTATATCGAGGTTCCACCAAAGTTACCATAAAATCGATGGTCAAGACTACAAACGATTACGATTGGGAATAAATATTAATAAAATCCCGAGCGTTCGTCTTGATCCAGGTTTACTCTGATTTCCTGTATTGTAAGGTAAATACTGATTATTAAGTCGGTGATCTGTGTAACTAGTAATCGTTAAAATCACCGACAGACAATTAATTAACACGTTGTTGTGTCTAACAAAAAATTTCCTTATAATAAAAATAAGTGTTTTAAATCGGAATAATCCTGAAAAAAATTATTTCGGTAATTATCAGGTTTTTGTTTATTTTTAAATATAACATGTCTTCAGAACTAAAAAAAACTTGAAAATCGAAATATTATTTATAAATAATCTAATGTGTTACTGTAATCGATATTTTTGATCTTCGAGCTTGTTACTGTATTATTATTAAACTGGATGCTTTTATAATCTCAATTTGACGTATAATTTGCGGTATTTAAATAATATATAAAAATAACTGTCCTCTTTATCATCGAGGCATCCTCAGTAAAAATATAACTCATTACCTACATATTTATTAATTTATTCAAAATGCATATTTTCCAAATGCACTTTGTGGAAAAATTTCATCCGGCATTTTTAAAATTAATGTGTATACAAAAATAAAAGTATTCCTAATAATATTATTGACAACCATTAAAAAGGGACTCATGGGTCTTAAATTTAACTAATAACTAGTGTAAAGAGGTTTTTTTTCTTTTAAACTGTGATAAGTTCCGTGCAACACTGATATACTAATATGTAGTTTAACTGAGCTATTATAATAATTAAACTTGTATTAACTATAAAATTTATCTGTCGAGTTGTTTTGTGCATGAAAGCACACAAAACGGGAATTGTGAAGTTCATCAGAAACTCGGACAATCAAGAATATTTTCCGATTGATGTGTTACAATAACAATATAAATAAATATATATTAGAATATCAGCTGATGGCACTTTATAAATTCCTTCTTGTACTGCTTAAACCGTGGAACTACTAATTATATATATGTATTACTTTCTTGTTGTTTTTTGTGAGTTTGCTACATGTCATTAGTATAATATATATTATTTGAATGGAGGATTCATCGTAGTTGCGATTTCTCTATTTCGTTATATTTGTGCATAAATCGGTGACTGATGAGGCTTTATTGAATATTTCCCTTTTTAACTATCAAAGCTTACCTTGGACTCATTTAAACATAATGTAATGTAATACATCTTTCGTATAAATTCTAAATATTAAAACTTTTATATATCCCAAAATATTTTTGCCCAACTCAATATTATGTTAATTGAAATTAAACTTTATTTATTTAATAATTTGACTAACAAGTAAAATGAAAAAGTTGCATGAAAATAATAAGATTGAAAGACCACGGCCGTGTTCAATATGATAGTGTAATGAATTTAATGTTAGTGAGTTGTGCTAGAACTGATAGTATTGGTGCGTATACGAATAGAGCTTGGTAGTATTGGTGTACACCAGCTCTATTAGTATACGCACCGCGCGCATGCATTCTCATTACACTATTATATTGAATACAGCCATAAAATTCTCATATTCTATAGTTTTGACGGGTTCTAAGTTGGCATTTTGATAATGACACTCTACTTATAATAAATTTGACTTAAAGGTAAAAAGCCTATTACGCGTTATTATATAGACATTGAGATAACCAACTTTTTTTGTAAAAAAAAAATGGATAAACTATTAAAACGACTTAGGGGAGACCAACTAAATATTTTTTTACATAGAGATTAATTTTCATGGAAATAAAATGGATGAATGTGGTTTCAGAAATTGATTAATTTGCAAAATAAAATAGTTCGTCGTCTTAATTATATTGCACTGAATGAATGGGTATTTATTGACGTGTCAGCTAGGAACAATAAAATAATAAAAAATAGTTTAAGTATAATTCTTTATTTATTTAATTTATATCAAAAAATTACGAAGCACACATTTAATTATATGTCATATATCTAGGAGTTGCAGAAAATTTAGCATACGACTTGATAACTTTGTTCACAGCCTCGAGGAAGTCTTTCTCAGTGGCTACCTTCCTTCTGGCCCTGATGGCAAACATGCCTGCCTCGGTACACACCGACCTGAAAATAATAATAACGTGAGTATCATTGCGCTATTTATTGTATTAAAAAATGCCTACCTGATTTCAGCACCGGTTGAATTAGGACAAAGTCGGGCCAACAAATCAAAGCGGATATCTCTCTCTACACTCATAGATCTGGCATGAATCTTAAATATATGAGTACGACCTTCAAGATCTGGCAAGCCAAACTCCACTTTACGATCCAGACGACCGGGACGCATTAAAGCTGGATCCAGTGTGTCGGGGCGATTAGTTGCCATCAAGACCTATCCCACAATCGGCATTCAATTATTTGCAAAAAGTCTTATATAAACACATTAACATACCTTGATGTTTCCTCGAGGGTCAAAACCATCCAACTGATTAATCAACTCCAACATAGTTCTTTGAACTTCATTGTCTCCACCGGCTCCGTCATCGAAACTAGAATAAAACAATGAATTGAAAAATTAAATACATGATTAATAGATAGGGTACTTACCGAGCGCCTCCAATAGCATCAATTTCATCGAAGAATATGAGGCAAGCTTTCTTGCTTCTGGCCATTTCGAAGAGTTCTCTGACCATTCTCGCACCCTCACCAACATATTTCTGAACCAATTCAGAGCCTAACAAAATTAAATAAAGGATAAGTTGACAAATCTTAAAATAAATAAATTCACTATGTTGAGGTTTGTTTTGATAATTGGATAAAAAAAATTACCTATAACTCTGATGAAGCAAGCATCGGTGCGATTAGCAACGGCCCTGGCACACAAAGTCTTGCCAGTTCCAGGAGGACCGAACAATAATACACCCTTTGGTGGTTCAATTCCCAAATTGACGAACTTTTCTGGATGTAAAAGTGGAGTCTCAACGACTTCCCTGAGTTTCTCAATTTGTTCTTTGCAACCCCCGACATCGCTGTAAGTTACATCGGGTTTGTCTTCAACCTGCATCATCGTTACTGTGGGATCAATCTTGGGTGGCAGAGGAATGTGGATTTGATATTTGTTACGATCCACACTGAAACCATTAAAAAAATATATGTATTTAGATACATTTAATTAATCTACAGTAACACAACTCACCCAACTCTCATCCCTTCTTCAATATCTGTCGGCGCAACGGAATCAGCTAAGTCTACAACAAACTTTGCAAACTGTTTGACGTTGATAATATATTTAGGATTGTCAGAATCAGCATTGATTATTTTCGTGCATCTGGCTACCTAAAATATTATATTACGGGTATTGTACAAATATCAAGTAATAAATGGTGCAACTAGTGAATTTTACCTGAAGAGGCTGTTCATTCTGAAGAGTTTGTTTATCAGCTGCAAGATCCCAAAGAGCGGGAGGAGCTAATCCAGTATCAGACTCTTTGATTCCTGTCAATTCATTGACTAATTTCATCACATTCTGAATATCATCCTCGATAGCTTTTATACTCTTTGTATATTGGCCTTGGCCCTAAAACATTATGATGAACATATTTGTATAAACACATTACTTTAGTAATGTAGTGTACTCACATAAGACTTTAGAAGTGCAATATCGCCTTCATCGAGAGCTGTAAAACAATCAAATAATAATAGTAATACAATGACTGTTCTTTAGTAATTATTAAGTTTAATAATTGTAAGTTACACTTGATCTCCTTCTCCTGCTGCTCGGTGTCGTCTCCCTTGACTTTCCTCATGTCATCTCCCAAGTGATCCGGCATCTTTGTTCCTTCTGTCTTCGGCTTCTTCACTGACACTTGCGATATTACTGGCACTTTTTACTCAGTGTTGCTACTCGAAACGCTGATGCCCCGACTTAAGAAAATGTATTTATGATACACAAAATATTTAATTATTATTTAATTTGTTAAGTAATAATTCTTCTCTAATTCAATTTATTCTTTTAGACTATTTATTACTTAGAAATACCGTGATGCACTATAATTTAAATTTGAATTCAAAACCGATCATCAGTTTTATGAAGCTTCAACATTTTTCATGAGAAAAACGATATAGTTGAGAAATAATAATATGGATTTCAATAAATAAGCTGCGAAATGTAATGAGGATGACAGAATGGTGAGTTAGCAGTATGTATGCGTGCAGAGAGGTAGGCAGTGTTGCCAGTGTGGCGGTGGTGGTCTTGTGGTGGTAGTGGTCAAGTAGTGTAGCAGTGACACGAGGCGCATGCAGTGTGATGTGATGTTCTCTCCTAATGGCTCAAGTACACCTGCGCAAGTAGCTGTGCCAGTGGCGGCGCCTGCATCAGCCATTGTACCCATGGTTATACAAGAACAGGAACCAGTGGCGTCCGTGGAGCAGCCAGTCAGAGTGGCCCTGCTCGATGCCGGCTCTCAGTACACTAAGGTATCTTCACTAATATTCTACTAATACAAGACACTAGACACTTGACCAGCCCTGCTTGCCTTGACCAGCCCTGCTTGCCTTGACCACCCCTGCCTGCCCTGACGCACTACACTTAAATCGCACTAAATGTAAAACTCGGTCAAACTAAATATACAACAAGGTTACAGATACTCCTTAAATAAACACTCATTTTCATTTTATTCTAAACAAATCATTTTATTTAATACTTCTTAACCACTGTCTACAAGATTTGTACACTTGTCATAAAAAAAATAATATGTAACATTTCATCTTTATAACCTTCAATTATGATTCCTTTTATTGTTATTACACAACTATAAATAGATTATATTTTTCTGGTCACTCAATAAATAACACTCGTAGCATTAATTTCTCTTTTCGTCATGCATTAGATTGTTTTAACAACATCGACTATTGATTAGCTTGAAATGTCAACAAAGTACTTAATTTAAAAATCAGTACCATGGAAAAAAGCTTATTATTCCAATGTATTGTTAAAAATTGTTCATGGTTGGATAATTGATCAATACACTGTATTCAGGTCACCACTATAAAAAAAAATTAAGTCACAAGGTTTTCATGCTGTCAAAAATATTTATAATTGATAATATTGCATTTAAGAAGGAAAACGTGTATTATAGCTTCCTGTTTCTCATAAAATTTGTTATCTCATTGACCCCGTGTCATGACTATTTTATTCAAAGATTGCAATACATTAGCGTCTGATTATTCTTCTCGTTGACCTAATTTATGCAGCTGTTTAATTATTTATACGTCATTCAGGTGATAGACCGCAAAGTCCGTGAGTTGCTAGTTCAGACCGACATATTGCCTCTGAATGTGAGTTGTGAACAACTGAATTCGGGAAGATATGCCGCAATCATCATCAGCGGAGGACCGCACTCCATATATGATGAAGAAGCGCCACAATACGATCCATTCATCTTTAAGATGGGCCTGCCACTCCTCGGTATATATTTCATTGAAACAAATCTATTAAAACTTATATTTAAATATTCATAATATACTTTCAGGTATATGCTACGGTATGCAAATGTTGAATAAAGAATTCGGTGGAACCGTCCATAGGAAAGATGTGCGAGAAGATGGACAGTATCACATTGAAGTAGATACAAACTGTCCTCTTTTCAAGTTAGTATTATTACATCATTACAAATTAATTCATTTAAATTGTAATTTTATTATATTATCAAATTTTTAGTCTTAATCATTAATGACAAATTAAACCATAGTTAAATATTAATTTTAATTAGTGTGAAATTTGATTAAAGCGTTGTTCATTAATGCAATTAGCATTGTTACAAATTATAATCTATTTTATAGTAATCTAGAGAAATCTGAAGCAGTATTGATGAGTCACGGTGATAGTGTTGAAAGACTCGGAGATGGACTCAAAGTATGTGCTCGTTCACATAGCGATATCGTAGCCGCTGTTTATAACCAAGCGTTAAAATTATACGGTGTGCAGTTTCATCCCGAGGTATATATTCATACAAATAATACCGATTGATAAATTGTTGACCTATAACCGTGCTTTATTTAGGTGGAGTTAACAACTAAAGGAGAAAGAATGATTTTTAATTTCTTGTTTGATATTGCCGGACTCCGACAAACTTACACCCTGGCCAGTCGGAAAAGGGCCTGCCTTAAGTACATCAAAGACACCGTCGGCAACAACAAAGTCTTGGTAATTATTCCCCCTCTATACTTTATTGTGTAATTAAGTCGGTTCATCATCGGCGACTTTTATAGGCCTTAGTCAGCGGTGGTGTAGATTCAGCAGTGTGTGCTGCACTCTTGAAAAATGCTCTCCGCGATGACCAAGTAGTAGCTGTACATGTTAACAATGGTAAATATCCATACACGGCGGTTTAATTGTTGTATATATTTTCAACAATTTTTTTTTTTGTAGGCTTTATGAGAAAAGGAGAATCAGAAAAAGTAGAAAAGTCTCTGAGAGAGATCGGAATCAAATTGCATGTTATAGATGCGGCACACCAGTTTTTAGAAGGACAAACAACAGTTCCTAATAAGATGGGCGGTCCACCGAGAGATACTCCTATGCTATGTCAAACCACTTGTCCCGAGGACAAGAGAAAAATAATCGGTGATATTTTTGTTAAAGTTGCTCAGGACTTTGTCAGGGAGAATAATTTAAGGTATATAATATTAAACATTTACGTGAATTAATAATATTTATTCTGTATAATCTTATTGCAGGGTTGATGAAGTGCTTTTAGCTCAAGGCACGTTACGTCCCGATTTAATAGAGTCTGCGTCTTCTTTAGCAAGTAAGACAGCTGCCACCATCAAAACTCATCATAATGATACCCAACTTATCAGGTTGCTGAGAGATGCTGGTCGAGTCGTAGAACCCCTCACTGACTTTCACAAAGATGAGGTTAAATATTCAAATAGTTTCGTACAAACTTGATTATTAAAATTTTATTTATTTATTTAAAATGCAGGTGAGAAACTTGGGCCTTGAATTAGGATTACCTACAAATCTAATTTATCGACATCCTTTTCCGGGACCTGGTCTCGCCATCCGTGTTCTCTGTCAAGAAGAACCGTACGCAGAAAGAGATTTTTCTGAAACACAAGTAATTAAACATCACATTATCTTGAAGAAGTATTAGCCAATGCTATTTGTGTTTTTTTTAGGTTATAGTTAAAATAATAACAGAATTTAATCAAATGTCTACAAAAAAATATGCTTTACTTCAACGCGTCACGAGTGCCGCTACTCCGGCTGAAATCCAAGAGTTGAGAAGAATCAGCAGCGAGCGTCAATTATGCGCTACATTGTTGCCCATCCGAAGTGTCGGCGTTCAAGGAGACGGACGTTCATACAGTTACGTGGTTGGCATTTCCAGTAATGACCCTCCGAACTGGAACGATCTTAGTTATTTGGCCAAACTCATTCCTCGGATCTGTCACAACATCAACCGAGTCTGTTATGTGTTCGGCCCTTCGGTAAAATATCAAATATCTGATATTACTCCAACACTCCTCACCAGAAATGTTCTATCAACTATTAGACAGGTCGACGATCTTGCAACTCGGGTAAGTTTATTATTATATACAAATATTTGATCCACCCACAAATACATATCGATGGTAAAATAGTTTCAATAAATAAAATATAAATGTAAAATTCACTTTATCATACTAAAAAGCCTATAACTGTCAATAGTATTTTTCTACACAATTATTATGTAAGAATTATAACCTATACTTATATGTTTCAAAAACTACAGTTCAAATCACAAGTCCTTGTAAAGAAATAACATGTGCATATTTTATGGCTGGAGAGCATTTTACTAATTAAAATGATGACTGCTATCTTACAAATTTTTCTTTTAACTAATGGAATACTTTTAATGAACACTTTACACATTTATGATTTAATTTTTGGATTCATTATTATATAGGATAATAATCCAGCTCACAATTACATATACATTCTACTCATCTGGCCGTATAATAGTGTAATGAGAGAGTGTGCATGTGGTGCTTATAGGAATAGAGCTGGTGTACACCAATGCTACCAAGCTCTATTAGTATACGCTCCAATACTATCAGCTCTAGCACGACTTACTAACAACTTATATTAAATACGACCATTATTTTGTAGAGCAAATGTGATAAAATCTCATAGAACATGTTAATATATTTTAAGGTATGATAATATTATTTATTTATTATTTCAGACATTAATGTCATCAGATTACGGAATGAACGTAGCTCAAATGCCGGTGGTATTGATTCCTATTCATTTTGATCGAGATCCGGCCATCAGGGATGCATCCTGTCAACGCTCTGTGGTGTTGCGACCGTTCTTAACAACAGATTTCATGACCGGCCTGCCAGCCTTGCCCGATCCCGATCGCTTACCCATACACGTCAGTATCCTAATTAATATTACCCAATGTCACAATAATAATAATTAATTTCCGGTTGCAGGTGATAGAAAGAATGGTTAAGGAGATAATGGGCGTTCCGGGAATATCGAGAGTGCTCTACGACCTGACGAGCAAACCTCCCGGCACCACCGAGTGGGAGTAGCTTACGGCTTCAACACGCGTTCACTCTCCGATGAAAGAGTTTAACTGTAATTAGACAATGTATTTGATTGTACAGGAATCGCTTTTATATTTTCTCAATTAAATTTTCATTCGGTTGAGAATCAAAATAATTGTTGAAGTAATTTTTTTATCAAATGTGTTGAACTATTTATAATATTATGCAGAAATAAAATCAAATATAGTGAAATAAACTGTAATAGGAACATTCCAAACGTGTTAAAACAAAGAATCCTTTCTTCATTTCAGCAGCTCACCGTTTGTGTATGCCCCTTGTCACATGTCTTGGATTATTTATTTTTATAAATCAATTAAAAACAGTTCGGGACTAATGCTTACTTTCAATTCATGACAATCACCAATTTATTATCCGATCATCAATAGTCCAAACATTCAATACTCTTTGGTGAATGAGTTTAATTTTGCTTTTCCAGGAATTACGCTTTTTTTGAGTAAATGCCAAACATGATTATTAATTTATTACGTTATCACCAATCAAAGCCATTCGCGGTAAGTTACTTCAACTCTGCCTGTGTCTAAAGTTTGACATTTACTATACACATTCATAAAATGAACTAGTTGTGCCATAGATAATAATTTTTCAGAATTAAGCCGGTATATTCCGGTATTCGGTTTTCATTAGAAATAATATTAAACATTTTTCAATGTATGTACACAGAAAACAATGTCCAATTATTAATAGTAAAATATAAAAAATATTCCAATTAAGGACATTAGTACAAGTAATACCTTCAATATTCAAGAACCGAGAACTTCAGGCAACCCGATCGTATTCTTTTATTATCTGTTACTATACAGTCTACGTTAAAACCAATTCAATATAATAATTTGAGTTCAGTCTTTGTAGGGAAGAAGATTAACAATACTGTTTTATCGCATTTATTAAGACATTTGTATATATTACAACTCACAAAGTTATTAGGAGACAATTTATTAATACAGAATTAGTACAAAATTTTATATTAGAAGGTATATAATAAAAAAAATGCTTGATTTATATATTCATTTAAATAAAAGCATTGCATAATAAACTATCACAGATTACATATAAAAATATTATATTTCATCACGACTCTGGAACCAGCAGATTCATATTAGTATTTTGGACCATACCACCAATAAACATTTCTTCGTCGCCCCTCAGCGATAAAGTGGGGGCGTACTTGGCAGTCTTATCATCCAACAACGCCGCTCTTTGCCAGCGGGTACTTCCGCAACTTGTGCAACTGCCTTCTGGTAAAATAGTCAAAGAGGCCGTGCGCCGGTTGCAGTTCAAGCATTTGAAAAATCTCTTAAAGGCCTTGGTCACCGTCAGCGTGTGACCCTCTTTCCTGCACCGCTCGGCCGATGAGAAGGCTCTATAGCCACACTGCTTGCATGACACTGCTCGGCATTCTATCTTAAATGTGGTCGACATCTTTTCCTCCAGCCGTTCTTTAGTTTCTAGATTTGAGAAATACTCTGCCACCTTTTGGTTCTCTTCGGCGGTCAATAAGTCCACGTGGGAAGATTGAGTATTTAATAATTTTTCAAACTCTGTATTCTTTTGAAGAGGAATCACTTCCTTTTCGAACAGTTTGATGGGTTTTTTATCTTCCGTCTTGCTGACTTTGCTGATTATTTTTGCGGCATTCAGTCTGGCTCTCTTCTGTCTGTTGGTGAATCCTTCCAATGTTGAAGCGGGTGATGCAGGTTTAAACGCCACAATAGGTTCTCTTTGACTGTTTCCCGATAAGGCCTTCAACCGCTCCATGTCTTTGGCTTTTTTAGATACATCAATAGTACTGGGACGGTAAATTTTCCTCTCTGTTTTAATTGGACGAACAGGTGGACCTAATATTTTTTGACGCAGGGAAAGAGGCTGAGAAGAAGAAGAAGGAAGGGCAGAGTTGCGACTGAGTTTGCGGTACTCTGCAGACATGTGATGGACACAATAGCGGCACTGAGATATGTTGACTGTGGCCGGACAAGGAGTTCCAGCCTTGGTCTTGGCAGAGCACCGCCCCCAATCCCTCGCGACTCCCAGGACCATGACCTTGCCGGCATCATCTATGGAATAGCGGGCATCACTGGCTTTATTACTATTGTTCACAGTCCCTTTCATGATGGTGGGATTCAGCACGGCCACTGCAAGTCCTTGGTCGGCTCCTTTGAAGCATGTCCTGGCCCCTGCGAAGAGGTACAGCTGCAGGGTGGCCGTGAAGTCTGTCAAGATACACAGGCAATAAGCATTGCCGGCCGCAGACAGACGAGACTCCACAGAGTTGACCACGCCCACTAGAACAGTGTCTCCGGCTGAGGATGGTCCTGAGCGGCAGTTTGAAGGAGTGAGGACATGCCTCTTCTGGAACCTATCGGCCAGGGTGCTCTGGGAGACCAGCGGCTTGGAGATCCTGATAACACCCCCGACAGTAAAGTCGGGGGAAAGTCCTGCAGCAGGTCGAGGAGTAGAGACAGGGACAGGGACAGGGACAGGCACAGGAGCAGGGGCTTTGTTATGTCGCCAGCCCGAGTTGGTGTCGTGATGATGGAGTAGTTGTCGCTCCTCGATCTTTCTCTGCTTGGCTTCCCGCTCCTGGTTGAGGGTCCTCCTGATGTGCAAGCCAGCCTCGGTGTACTTCTTCTCGAAGCAGTTTCTTTCATCCTCGTCTTCAGAGCTGTCCTTGTCCTGCTGTCCTGGTCCTGCAGCATCCTCAGCCAAGAGAGCCTCAAGCTGATCTAGTTCTTCCTCCTCCGCCATGATGCAGTGGCCAAGTCCAGGGTCCAGACTCCAAAATAGTATTGAAACAAAATTCACAAGTCACATCTGATTTGGCGCCTTTTCCATTCTCAATTGACAGCAAGTATTACCAGAACAGAAATGTACATATTTATAAAACAGGCTTCATTCGTGGTCTCGTAGAAAAGTATTTGCGAGGAAATTAATCATCAGTGAATAAATTAATCATCTACGGGTCTTACGAAATAGGATGTAAGATTTTTTGGATAATTTGTAAGAATGTCTGGCCAGTTATAAAATGACGAGCTGCCCATTATTTATATTGATGCGACCGGCCTGCTGGAAATGTCATCCAGTGAAGATATCAAGAAAGTCCACGTGGTGGAAGTGGAAGAAGAACCTGGTAAAGATGGCCAGGGTGACAAAACATTACAGCCACAAGAAAAACAGGAAGAGGAAGAAGTTATCGTCATAGATCCAGACTGCGAGGAACTGGACTTCAATCATTCCAGAATGAAGACTATCGACAATTTCGGACCACTTCCCAACATCCAAAGGTTCCTATAATCGTGCCTTCTAATTGAATATTTTAATCAATATTTTTTATTAATCGTAACGATTTTTAGGTTGTACCTGCGTTGGAATCTTATAAAGAAGATTGAAAATTTGGAATCCTTAACAACACTCGTTGAACTTGAGCTTTATGATAATCAACTTACGTGCATTGAAAACCTCGACACGCTTATCAATCTGGAGTGAGAAATATTCCAAAATAATTCAATAAACAATATAAATTCAATTAACAACAAAAAAAATTTCCAGAGTCTTAGATCTTTCATTTAACAGAATTAAAGAAATAAAAGGATTAGAGAAATTAGAAAACTTAAAAAAACTATATCTTTCAACAAACAAGATATCGGAAATCAATAATGTGAACCATTTAATGAAACTGGAACTTTTGGAACTCGGCGATAATCACATTAGGGTGAGTTAATTTATAGCTAAAGCCATTGATGATTTATTTAACGTAAATATGTATATTTTCATTTTTAGGAAATAAAGAATCTAAACGGGCTGCAAAATTTGAAACAACTTTATCTGGGCAAAAACAAAATATCAGTCATACAGAACCTAGAAAACATGCCGCTGTTGGAATTGTTGAGTCTTCAAAGCAATCGATTGGTGAAAATAGAAAATTTGGAGCATTTGAAGATGGTGGAGCAATTGTACTTATCGGAAAATCAAATTACCGTAATTGAAAATTTAGATTGTAACGCGGCAATCACAACATTGGACCTCTCCATGAATAAAATATCCGTCATTGAAAACGTCAGACACATGTCGGATCTGGAGGAGTTATGGGTAAATTTGGATTCTTATTTATAATATTTCCAACTTGTAATTATTTGATTTTCTTTATAGTTAAACAACAATCAGATATCAGACTGGAAGAGTGTGGATTATTTAAAAGAGAATAAGAAAATATTAACAGTGTATCTTAACCAGAATCCCATAGCGGAGGATCCAGCTTATCGTAGAAAACTAAAGATGATGTTACCGTCTCTTCAGCAGATCGATGCTACACTTTGTAGGGACGGATAAATCACACATTACCAA
This sequence comes from Agraylea sexmaculata, assembly GCA_022606485.1. NCBI lineage: Eukaryota > Metazoa > Arthropoda > Insecta > Trichoptera > Hydroptilidae > Agraylea > Agraylea sexmaculata. Next base: position 141,078 of record JAGTTH010002956.1, on the reverse strand, counting down.
ACTTGTACATTCATTTTATTTGTACTCTCTCTAAAGGCTGAATTACGTGCTTCACGATAATGGCCAATTTTAAAGTATTATATTTTAATAATAATAATTTTTATCATTTAATGTTGTTTCATTCAATATTCCTCAAAAGAAACGTGATAATTTACATCTATTTATCGAATAATGCAGCTTAATGTTCAATCATTATGTAGATTTATTTATATAAAAATAAAATAGGAGTATGAGTGTCGAAAATCATATTTTTTGCTTATTTAGATGTGGTAATGTATTTCTCTTATTTATTTTCAAATATTCATAGCACAGTAAAATAAAAAATTGCGTGAAAAGCAGGATTTATTATAAAAAATGTTGACACCTTGTGGAATTCGCACCTCTGCTTTACAACAGGTCAATTTATTCATGAATGCACTTGAGCTTGTGTTTGTTGATGATACTCTTAGAGTATATATATTTATATATCTATGGTCACATTATGTACCTGTGTTACTTGTTTTAGTAAGCACGGCCACATAAAAGTATAACGCATTTTTTTGTATAAAATGCATGCTTTAAATTACGAAATATGTATATTAAAAATGGGCATAACCTGTGACCTGCGATAATAGATAATTATATCAATTTAAATTTTAATATGGTAATTATTATACATATATCGATAATATAAAGACATCAATAAAGTTTGATATTATTTTATCTTAATGTCTGTTGAGTTGTTCGTAAATTTCGGAATTTAACTAGAAAATAAGAGTTTAGTTTTTGTGCAATTTCCTAAATATATACGGATTTTCCTGTCTCGTGAAAAGTAATACGAAATATTTTTAGAAAAAATAAACAATTCCGAGCTTTTCTTCTCAATTAAACAAAACGGTAACTTGTGATAAGATAACAAGTAAATAATATCCAAAGTTGTCGTGTTCATAATATACGAGTAAAGATTGCAGTGTTCGTTTGAAATGTACATATAATTAGTTAAAACGCGAGTTCGTCGGTGTTTTACTTACTATTGAAGTTATCTACAAAAATCTAACAAGTAAACAAGTTTCTTGAATAATATTGTGACCGCAGACTTCCTGCTCCAAGCACATTGTAATAAATATGTAAATGAAATGCGAGGAATGCTAGAAAATGCCGTAAACAGGCGGTCACAGTCATATAATAAGCTGGTTCTTCTTCTTGTAGAAACTGTTCAGCCAACATGACGTCCTTTGTCGATTGCTCCTCAAATCCAGACTTTAACATTAATAATTTGCCCTATGGAGTTTTTGTATCCGCGGCAAATGTAAGTGAATAAACATATTTCAACCATCAAATTAAATCATCATCAAGTAAAAGTAAATAAAAAAAGAAGGTCAAGGTCAAGTTTAACCTCATTCTTTCCGATTAATGAGTTTCATTCGAAATATTCACTGTATTGATTACCATATTGCACAATGGTAATCAATACAGTGATTTGTAAATTTTTAATATCCTTAGAGCCAAGGACACATTGGCGTTGCGATTGGTGACTATATTTTGGATTTATTTGAATGTTCTCATCTATTCAATGGAGCATTACTGAAGGACAAACAAGATGTGTTCAAGGTAATTATAATATGATCAACATTTCTGTTTAAATTACATTTATAAAATCATTGTAATCGTTATTAGGATGAACAACTCAATAGATTTATGGCTTTGACTCCTGAATCATGGACCGAAGCAAGAGAAACTTTACAAAGAGTTCTAGCGGTTGGATCATCTCTATCTTCTGATCAATCGTTGCTTAAAAAGTAAACACAATATTACTGTTTAATTATTTTTTTTCATAAATAACATCTTTCTTAATATTGTGAACAGAGCATTGGTAAAACAGAGTGATGTTGAAATGAAGATGCCAGTTCAAATTGGGGATTATACTGATTTCTTCTCATCAAAGCAACACGCTACAAACACAGGCACTATGTTCCGGGGCCCTAACAATCCATTGTTACCAAATTGGTAATGTTATTCAGTATTAAGATTATTTCCAAAAGTTGAAATCATTATATGTTTAAAGGAAGCATATTCCAGTCGGTTATCACGGCAGAGCTAGCTCAATTGTGATTTCTGGAACACCTATCAAAAGACCTTATGGACAGACTTCACCTGTAGATGGTTAGTTCATATTTCAGATGATTTATTTTAATGTTAATCTATTTGATCAAATTTATAGGTGAAGATCCAGTATTCGGACAATGTAAACTGATGGATTTTGAATTGGAGATGGCATTTTTTGTTGGAGGAGCCCATACAAGTATCGGTGAAAGAATTAATGTGGCAGACGCTCACAAACATATCTTCGGATTTGTTCTCATGAATGACTGGAGTGGTATATTATATTATTAATTTAATATGTATTTCTATTTGATGGGTTATTCATACAAAAAAACTGTTTGACCCAAATTTTCAATCATTTAATAGTTTTGTTATCCAAATCAAACGGTTTTTAATCATAATTTACCCTAATCACAATGGAACAACGAAGGTACAGGTTTTATTATGAAAATAAATAAACAGACACTACAACTCACAATACTGGTGTATCATAAATGAAATAAAAACAGCGACTGTCAATTATTTTTGTCTAAGAATATTCTCAATGCAAACTTTGAAGAAGGAAAGTGAATTTTTGCACCAAAATTATTATATAATTTTTTGTATGAATAACTCATGGAATTATTATTAGTAATACTAACTCATCAATACTTTTAATATAGCTCGCGATATCCAAAAGTGGGAATATCAACCATTGGGCCCGTTCACTTCGAAGAATTTAGGCACAACCATATCTCCGTGGATTGTGACGGTGGATGCTTTGAAACCATTTATTGTACCAAACTTAAAACAGGAACCACAACCGTTTCCTTACTTACAACACAAGGATGATTTCAACTTTGACATTAAATTGAGTATTGCATTGAAAAGTAAGTTGTCAATATGATTAATACAAAATATCTTGAATTGATTATGATTTTCCTACAAAGCTGAGGACGGCACAGAGTCCATAATAAGCAACACCAACTATAAATACTTATACTGGACATCTAAACAACAGCTGGCTCACCACACGGTCACCGGCTGTAATGTCAAGGCCGGAGATCTCATGGCTACAGGAACAATAAGCGGGGAGGTAATGAAAACGCCTTCAACTCACATGTGTAATAAGATTTATGAATGGAAATTCACAACAATCATTTACAGACACCAGATTCTCTCGGATCTATGCTAGAACTTTCATGGAGAGGAACCAAGCCAATAGCTTTGAACAACGGACAGACTCGCAAGTTCTTGCAAGACGGAGATACTGTCACTCTAAGAGGCTATTGCGATAATGGAAACGGTCAACGGATTGGATTTGGAAATTGCATTGGAAAGTTATTGCCCGCTGTTCCATTTCAATGAATAATTGTTCAATGTAAATTGAAAATAAAAGCACTTTCAATGTAATAATTTGTATTAAAAAAATTTCTGTTAAAAACATTTTAACATAAAATAATATAACAAATGATAAAAACATTAACAAATTATAGATAATTACTATAATTTTTTAAGTTTCAATTTTATGTACAAAGAAATCGAGGCATACATTAGTAAATTAATATGGAGGTTGCGGGGGGAATTGGTTGTACCATACATTAGGAGGAGGACCAAGAGGTGGGAAGCCGGGCGGAGGAGGAATCAATCTGGGCGGACGAAGGAATGTGGATCCATTAGGAGGAGCTCCGGTAGGCGGTCTACTATTAGGATTGAGATGATCATTCGTCCTAGGACTTTGAGACCAATGTCTGAATGGAACAGACAAAGGACGGGGCGAATTGCCTAAGACTTGTTGGTAATTTGCATTCATTTGGAACATATTCATTTCTGAAAGAGTGTTACTATTGGGGAAGCCCGGGTTGTTTTGCTGTTCCCAATTTCCTACATTATTATTTCTATAACAAGTTACATTGGAATGACTTCTTCTACTTTTAAATGCTTGATTACACTCGGCCGTCTTTTGCAAGTTCTTTTCGTTCATCTTTTTTTCAAACTCTGTAAGTTCACCGGATGCATTCTTTGAGTTCCTCTTATTTTTTCGCGCTTTCCGTTCTTCTTCATCATCAGAATAATCGAGATACTTTTCTGGGGGTTCTAAATCATTTTTCCAGGATGCATCTGAACCTCGCATTCTTTAAAAATATAAAAAATTTAAATTAACAATTGCTATGGGTAAAAGTAAAAAAAATTCAACACTCACTTCATTAGATTTGGTAAGCAGACAAGTTTGGTGTGTTGAGTTTGCGGAGCGCAATAAACAGCTGAGCCGATGATTACTTGTTTATCTTTGATGTGTTCTTGTGAATTGAAACGGACACAATAAAAAGGTTGATTCACCTATAAATTGGTTTTAAAAGATGATCTCACATTGATTACAGAAAAGTTATAAAAACAACTTACTTGACCAAACACATCAAAAATCTTTCCTAGAGGCTTTTGACCTTGATCTAGAAATAGTACAGTATCAATGTCCAGCGCAGGTTGGTCGGCTAATGATTCTACGATGACTGTAAAGCAATGGTGATTAATTAGTTTTATTTCAGTATAATAGTTGACCGAGAGTGGCTCACCCAGAGTATCCACGATATTGGACAGAGTGCCCATGCGAGCACACATCTGCTGCGGCACACTGATGGTCAGCTCCTCGATGGGCGGCAGCTGCTCCAAGCCAAGTTCTCCGATGGCCCTGGCTGCTTCCTTCTTGCAACTCTCAGTCTCACACACTGCATCATCATCTTCAGCATCATCATTCCACCTTCAGAGTGTACATTATATTAAAGTGATGTTTCTAGATGGTATAAAATATACAAGTATACTGACACTATGGGAGAGTCATCATCGCTGGAGAATGTGCACGAGGAGCTGGAGCTGGAGCCGGAGCTTGCAGTCCTCGGCCGGGGAGACCTCCTGTCACCGTGCTGCTGCTGCTGCTGCTCCTCTGCAGGTTTGTTTCCGTTGTCTTGGTCCTGTACTTTTAGTTCCTGTTCCTGTATTCCTGGTTCTTGCTCCTCTTCCTGTTCCTCGTCTGACAAGTATTGCTGGAGCAGGTTGAGCGCCATGCTGTATAGAGCTACAATCTCCCAGACTACAGAAACACCATGCAGTCAACAATAAGCAGTGTTGCCAAAGAATTCTTTGTTTGACAGATGCATACAAACATTATCACATCTCTTCAATAATTATTTATTTTTATCAATAAAATCTTTAAAATAATTCTTTTTATAACTGTTTAAAGTTACAAGATTGAAAATATTTTGGATAGAAAAAATCAGTAAGATAAAATAAAGTCAATGTAATGAGAAAATAAATAGCATAAAATAATGCATCACTATAAAGTTGAATTACAGTTTGATTTGAAAGAATAAAATTAATCAGAAGTAATATGAAAAAAAAGAGACCCACCTATGTGAATTTTGCTAGTCTTTGCACCTGCTAAGTACTTTCTGTATAATAAAATAATCTAATGCATGTTGATTAATAAATAAAAGTATATTGTGTAAGTCTAAAGTGTTTTATTAAGCAAAGATAAGCATAATAATTGTCGTACAGCAGATTGCTTATTAGAACGAGTGTACATGGCCGGCTACAAAGTCAAATAAACTCCATGTAAATAAACACTTGTTACAGGCACTATCCATAAAATACTGATTTTAATTTCAATTAAATGCAATTTCTTAATACCGCTATAATAAATATTCAATCCATCGCATTGATCTCTTCTAATTGAATTAGACTTCTTTGGAACCGAAAACACGTTGGACGGGGTAGTAAACTACTTCGACACCATCATGTACAAAACAACACCTGAATACATTCAAAATACTTGTATTTAGTAAGACTGTCTCTAGATCTATGGTGTTTTGCTAAAAATATCCTTCCACTACTTGATTATGACACCTATTACATGTTTGTAATGAATACAATACAATTAAATACATTGTATACTGGAAGATAAACTATAGTCGTACAAATACGCAGATATGCATAATACACATTAAAAATTAATGTACAATTAATCGACTTTTTTCATTTTAAATGTTTAAATATACTTTAAGTATGATCTGATTATCATTATTAATACATACACAAGTTCAAAAAGCTGGATTTTTTTTTTATAAAATAAAGTCACTACAAAATAACAATAGCATTTAAAATCTAATACGCAGATCTTTAATCGGTGAGAGCTTCCTTGTGACGTTAACTACAATATTTAAGATTTAATGTCCACTTTTAGTATGGTGACCGAATTGTTTGTCGTTTCCGATTCAGACTTTGTTTCATTTGAAGCATCAATACCGAGTTTCTTATTCTCAGCTTGAGGAGAAATAGTAACTTCTTTGATCTCCACTTTGCCCGCAGACTGTGGAGTGCTGACGGTGACAGGAATTATCTCTAAAGCGTGAGTGGGTATTTTAATTGTTTGTACATTTGTAGAATTCGTATGGGCGTTGTCTGCTTTGTTGCAGCGCTTAGGAGTACGGATTCAGTCGGTTTGGCGGGAGGAGGAGAAGACATTGCAGTGGCTTGTGTAGAATTGGCAGTAGGTGTAGTCGCCTGAGTATTGTTAGGAACGAACGAGCTACTCGGTGAATTTATAATCCGGTTGGCTTGCAACATGTTGTGATAAGCCATCGCTTGTGATTGATTGAAGTGTGTAGAGATAATATCAGTTAAATAGCTAAAATCCCCATAAGGAAGATTTGAAGCATTGTAGTTTTCTACGGGTGCTGGGGTTGTTGTACCGTCTGGCTCTGAAATCATCAAAAATATATTAAGTATACTAAATATTGGTATATTTTCAAAGTGCTTACCCATTTTGATAATTTTCGGTGGACGACCGCGTCTCTTTTTAATTAAAGGCATGTCCGGAGGAGGAAGAGGTTTCTTTCTGGGTCTTCCTCTTCCTCTCTTGACAGGACACCCGTTGCTGTCCATTTGATAAAATGATGAATCAGACCAGCCGTCGGGAGTCATTGCGTCGGGAGCCAGCATGACATCTCCGCTCGGTGTGAACATTAGATGATGACTCTCGCTGTGGCCCACGGACACCATGCCGGGGATCACGGCATCACTAGTAACTGGTTCAGGGACTGGAGTTGGTATGACGGCATGAGGAGGAGCCACATATTCATCCTGTATAATAAAAGCAAACATATCAACATTTAGAACCACCTTGTGTGGTGATGTGGATTTTATAGTGAGAAGTCTCAGTTTGATGCTTGTCACGGACTATTGTTACCTGGGAAACCACTTTACTATATGTACATTCCCTTAATGAAATATACAATAATTATTCATATTGTTAATCCGTTAAAAAAATCAGTGTCACATTAGACCATTTTATGCAGCAAAGTATTTTATGGTATATATTATAGAAATATATTTTTTTTAAATAACCTTTTCACAAATGCGTTGATGTAGTTTGAGTTTATCTCCGCGAGCAAAAGATCGTCCACAGGCTTCACATCGATAAGGTTTCTCTCCTGTGTGTATGCGACGATGACGAGAAAGATGTGATGATCTGTTGAATCTACAATTATAAAAAAAAATAGTATTACAACTTCTCAGCGCAATTTTATAAAAAAAAAATTCTAAAGAATTTATCACTGAATACCTTAAATCGCAGAGATCACATTTGAACCACTTTTCTCCAGATTTCAGTGAAGGATCGGTAAATGATTCGGAACTATCGTATTCGTCGTCAATCGGTGCATCATAAATAGTTTCCGCAGTTATGTTGTTATCTTCACACAAATCTAAGGAGAGGAAGAATATAAACCACTCGTAATTTAAAATTGGTTTAATTGACCACTGTAAAATCAGCAACCAAAAACTCATTTAATTATATCTAATTGAGAAAGAGAGAGGGGGACAAGTGTTATGTAACAAATACTGATTTATTATTAAGGTGGTGAAAAATATAAAAAATTAACAATAAATGCAATGCAATTAGTAGTAGATAAATAAAGTATTTTAAGAAATGAATTATTCAATATAAATTTAAAAAAATATGAAATCAGTAATAAAAGTGTGATAAGATATAATAACTACGAGTTTAAAATATTTTATAATACATAAATTGTTTTTGTAAAAAATTATTACAGATGATAAATTAAAAGGATTATTAATCAGACAATATTAAAACTGAACATGATCAGTGAAATATGTATATCGAGGGAAAGAGAATAAAAATTTGTACCCGGTTCTGAAGAGTCATCTTCTTCATTATCGGGGTAGATGTCGGCAGAACATTGAACCACTTCGCTCACCTGGGCGCTCACAAACTCTACAAAAGGATAACACACAATAAAACACGGGACAAGGTACAAATGGAAAAAGCTTCATCACACTCACCGCAAGGTTCTTTCACTGTAACTTTCTGAACTTTCCTCGGTTCTTTTTCTCCGTAGTACACGTCCAGACCCACAGACACCCTCTTCTTGCCTTTGAACCGAGTGTCTCTTCCATGAGAAGGAGCAGAAGCGCTCAACGGGGACGACGAAGACAGGGGAGTCGAACACAGGGACCGCTGGTACTCCACTATGCGCCGCTGCCTGTCGCATTTAGGGCCGCCGGTGGTCGAGCTGATGGCGGCTGCGGGGGCGGCTGGGGGAGCCTGAGGCGGGGGCGCGGTGGGCGCCTGTGCTGGGGGGGAGGGCGGCGCCTTGAGGTGTGGCGAGGGTTCAGGGGCGGGGTCACGGGCCAGTCCTCGTACCTCGAGTTCTGCAGCTGTGTGCATGAGGCTCTGCAGGTCGAGCTCTTGGACGTCCACGGATCCCTTGTACATGAACTCGACGAGCAGCAGCAGCTCGGAGTAAGCCACGCCCTTGAGGATGACCACAGGATGCTTGCAGGGGTTGTCAAGGAAGATGCGCTCGAAGTACGGCGAGCACGCGGACAGCACCAGGCGATGACACCTGACCGCGCCGTCCCTGCAGCTCAGCGTCACGTCAGCCAGGCGCTCCGAGCAGTACAGTCCTGTGAACAGAGTGCGCAGGTTCGCCAGGTGGTTGTTCCACTTCAGCTGAAAGGTCTTCTCTCCTATGGAGGCTGATGCTCCTGATACTCCAGCCGCACTACTCTTGCTGCTCCCAGCCGTAGTCCCAGTCCCGGTCCCAGTCCCAGTCCCAGTCCCGGCCCCCGCTAATCCCGCAGCTTGTCCGGCCGACATCTTCGATCGCCGCCCGCCGGCTCAACTGACACCGCGTGTTGCCACTTTAGAGTCTTCTTCTTCTTTTTTTCGCATTATTTTCAATTGCATATTTTTTACTATTTTTGTCTTGATGTTCTATTTATAAATTATTTCCCCGTTGTTAAAATGTAAAATTAGCCCAATATTATAGTAGTTTATGACCATTAAGTGAGGTTTTTATCCAAAATGATTATATAATCCGTATAAATATAGCCGAAAGCAAACTTAACGACAACGAAAATGAAATAAAAAAACAAAATACACAATTTTTACTGTTTTAATTAATCAAAAAATGAATTTTTGGCTCAATTTTAGTATTAATAATGTATAATTGATAAATGAAACTTACATTAAAATGTATATGTAAATGTGAAATGATATGAATAAAACGGTTTTTCATAAGTAATGCATTGATGCTACCGAAATTGATAATGGTGATAGTAGATGTCAGCGATATGGCAACACTGTGATCTAATTAGTGCAGGTCGGTGCGTTGTCCAGTGTGGTGCTGCAGGGTGAAGTGTCAAGTGTGAGGTCCGCTGTGTGCTCCAAGTGTGCTCCAGGCCTTGACCAGGTTGTACTGCACTTCCTTGCAATCATCAGCTCTTGACCACGAAGTACTGCGAGTTGCTGACTACGGGTCACTGCATAATCCCAATGTCTAAACTAAACGATAACTAATATTTGCTCTGATTCCGATACTAAAAGTGTCAACCTGATGTCGCCCCATTTCCAAACCTCACTATTTTTATCCTCGAGTACTCGACCACATTTCACATTCAACATTGCACAACACAAATAAATTTTTACATTTATATGTAAAATTGATTTAATTAACATTTTCCCGAATTACCACACAATGCATAATTAAAATTATTTTATATACATATTCCATTTGAGTTGTCATTGAGTAGGATTTTTCCAAATCTTATTAAGGTTTTAGTATCTGCCTAATTTAATTAATAGATTCATAAACGTATTTTTTTTTATTTGCAGCAAAATGCTGGGACAATGTTTGAAACTGCCATTTATTTACATACTGGTAGTGTCGAGTTTGATTTATTGCAGTGCGGCATTAGACGATTCCAGTATTCCAGAAGATAATGAATTTGCCGAATTTGAGCAGTTCGATGCCGAAGACGAGCTCGTCAATCAATTCACTGACCAGTCTAATTCCGGATACATCCTCGGCGATGAAGGTGATGAGGACGGTCTAGTCGAGGTATATGAAAATTTCTTAATCAATGAATCGTCTTGAAAATTACATCTATTATTAAAATTGCAATAGGATGAAGACAGCGAGTTTGAACATTTTCAAGATCCGGAAGAATTTGAGGGATTTGCCGAGGATATTATAAATCCGAGTCAAGAACAACCAAAGATAACCATCACAAAGGTATATTTTTTTGTATTACAATAGTGAAATAATCATTTTATTTTATTTCGATATTATTCAGGTACCTTTGGTTGTCCGTGCCCGGTGGGAATCATATTGGATAGAAGGACTATTGATAATCGGTTTAATGATATATGCCACCACTTTCTTAGTTGGACGAACCAAAAACTATACAATCGCCCAGACATTCTCTCAAATGCATAAGCCACTTTTAGATGATAACTTTTCATTAGTCGGTGAGTATTTTATAGCTTCAATAAAATGACTAAACAGTTTTTATAATTACAAATTTGATAAATCATAAAGGTGGTGAAGAAAATTGTGGATGGTGTAAAGAAGCCGAACATTGTTATACTATGTGGTGTAGCGGAAGAACTTGTTGCGAAGGAATGCTTTTGACTCTCAAGTTAATCAAAGTAATAATTTATTTTTAAATACTGAGTGATCGAATGGACAATTAATCAACATCTTATTTCAGAGACAAGATCTCGTTCATGTTTTACTTGGCTTAGTAAAACCTTCATTCGATACATTGCAAGTGCGTGTTGAACTCGGCAAAGATGACTCGGATGCGTTTGTTTTGTGTATTGCCCAAAAAAAGATAGCAGCTCGTTTTCTTAAAGAAATGACTGATCTCGTTAGTAAATCATCTTAACACTATTTGTATATGATTATATTTTTTATTAATTGATTTAATGTGTTAAAATAGAGTGTCTATTGTGGGGAAAAACGCCCAGGACAAAAATTTGGATTACCGGAGTCATTTTCTGTGTTATCTGAAATCGCCGAAGCTAGTCAGGCCATACTGGATCCTAAGGTGTGTGCCGCTTTTGCAAAATATGGCCATCTCATTGAATATCTTCATATAAGTGATCAGTATTCTGGGCCCAAACAGACTGAGTATGTTTTTGTATACATCTTGCAATTATGAATTTTATTTATTTATAATACTTTTTTTAGAGAAACTGGTGTATCAAAACCGACAGAGAGTCAACGTGTTATGCTTCTGAGCATAATTGTGCCGAGTAATGTGACTTCTGTTGAGGAAAGTTGCGAGTCTATACGACCATTGTTAATATTTATATTTTATTTACTTGAGAAACTTAAACGTCTACGATTATCGAAAGAGGTAATTACATACACATTTAATTAATAACAATTGAAGTGGAATTTTTAAATAACAAAAAATTTTTTTTTTTTTATTTTCTAGGGGAGTGTCAAATCTGAAAAGAATAGACAAAAAGTGGAAGAAGCCTTTCTTAGAAGTACTCATGCAGCGAGACAGCAAATAGCAGCCCAGAAACGGGAGGATAAACGGCGCCAAGAAAAAGATCGCATTATGGCCGTTAGTACATAGTATTATCACATTAGAAATTCCAATTAGATATTTAAATATATATTATTTTAGGAAGAGGATCCCGAGAAACAAAGGCGTTGGGAAAAGAAAGAACAAAAGAGGCAATTGAAGAAGAAAACACCAAAAATGAAGCAACTCAAAGTGAAAGCCTTATAAATGTTATTATTCAATAATATTATTGTTTCCTTTTATTTATTTGTAACATTACAAAATAAATATTTAATAGAATGATCATTTTTTTATTTGGTTTATCTGCGGTTCGCATATACAATGTCATATTATTATGATTATTGTTATACAGTAAGCCTGTATTACTTGATAGTAAGTAGGAGAATTGATTATTTTGGACGAAACAAAGTAATCATTAAATTACAATGACCACAAAATTAATAATCATCGTTGAAATAAACTTTAGGGAGTGTAAGTAAATAAGGTAATAAAATTTAAGAATATAAAATATACATAAATAAAGGCTTTCGATAAAATGACAAAAAGTAATGTATTTTTATTAAGAATTATTTTCATACTTTTCAATTATGGCTTCATTGAACTGAAGATCCTTTTTTGATATTTTGCTAAGATAATCGAACCACACTGTTAGAATTTTATAATCACTCAAAACATATTTACTTTTATTTGGTGATTTTAAATAAATACAGACACTAAAACTCACAACATAATGTATCATTCAAAAAAACAAAAAGACCAACGATCAATTATTTTTGTTTAAGAACATTCTCAATTTAAATTTTCATATTAATAAAAAATATCAAAGGCACCTTTTTTAAAAAATAAAATGCTTTTTGATGTGGTGAAATAAAATTATAAATATTCAATGTGCCTTTTTTGCAAATTGGGTAGGTACGTGGGTAATTTAGTCACTGATAGCATTCACCAACGAATTCATTATTTTGAGTTACACCAAATTTCTTATCATTTTCATATTTAAATGAGTATGACTGCAATATTAATTACTCAGAATAACATTAAGATAAACGCAGCTACAGAAAAATTCAACCACCAATAAATCATTTTAAGCGTTCGAATTAACTTGAATATAGGCTTTGCGTTAATTATTTGATATAAAAGAATTTATTATATTACAGATTAATAGATTATCGGATAAATAATAATATGAGTGCAGTATAAAAATTACTTATTAATGTAAGCAGGTGTTTTAAAATATTTACAACAACTGAAGTCTTTATGCATTCATGATAAACTATTGAGTATATAAAAATGTTGAAAAGGGTTCAATTTAATTAAAGTCAGCATGTTGCTTGGGTCAAAAGTGTTTTTATTTATAACAATTTTATTGAAGCTAAATGCAGTTGAAAGTTGGATAACCAGTGTAAACTTAGATTTGGACGATTCATCCAAAGGAATCAGCAACAGGAATGTAGTCTACAATGAAATCGACGAAACGAATCCTCCCGATCCACCAAATGAATTATTTAGGATGATATTCCCAGGTAATATGGATTAATTGAAATCAATATCACTATAGTTCATTCGTTGTTAACTTATTTAACGGTGTATTGTTTGTCGCTGATTACAGCTAATGGACTATAATGTAATGCTTAAAATTTGTAGGGACAAAATGGTGTGGTCCTGGAAATATAGCGAAAAATTACAATGATCTTGGAAGTCTGGCAGAGACAGACAAATGCTGCAGGGCACATGATTATTGTCCTGATATTATTATTGGTGAAAGTTCTGGACACGGATTGATAAATAAAGCGTTTTTTACAAAGTCAGTCAACGTCTCTTATGCTTTACCCGAAAAAAATTGTTGAATTTAATTATTATTTAAAGGTTGAATTGTGAATGCGATTCTTCATTTATGAGATGCTTGATGAATTCAAACGAAAATGATGCAAAAACACTTGGGAAAATATATTTTGACATAATACCGACTCAGTGTTTCAAAAAGGACCATCCGATTGTAAAATGCCTTAAATTTAGAGGGTATGTAAGCTTATAATCAGACCTAGTACAAGTGGGTGCAATGTGTTTTGAGGTATTCGAGCTCTCCAACGATTTCCTTTATAATTTTATTTAAACTCTCTGATATTTACACGAAACATTATATTATTACATACATCTACAGTTATCATAAATCAATTATTATATTCATGGGACAAACTACAAAGTTGAATGCAAATTTCAACAAATAGTATTATTTTATAAGCGTAATAGCTCAGGGGAGAAGACGCATGGCTACAAATACTGTGGTTCAAATCCCACTCAATTTTTTTTATGTGTAACTAGTAATAGTTAAGATCACCGACAGACAATTAATAAACACGTTGTTGTGTCTAAAAAACGTTTTAAAAAAGCTCCATTAAAGATGTACGTTCTCTGGTATTCCAAAGAACTGTTTTCTCTTAATAAAAAAAAGATTGTTCTGTTAATATCTCAAAATTTAAATATAATAATATGTACACGTTAGTCGTGCAGTGCAATTGTGAACAATTGAAAACTTATTTTTTCACCTTCTCGGGCTAGGTCTGCTTATAAGATATCCAAATATTTTATCTTATTTTTATTATAATTCTAGTTTGATGGACGAAAAGTGCGATATGTATAAACTGGATTATACTAAACCGAAAATATACCAATGGTTCGACGTTCCTAGATTTGGTAATTGGACATGAAATTTAACATATTTATGTAAGTAATAAAAACTATATAATAAATGAGATGTTTTTTTTTTATTATTTTGTGATATATGAAAGATTACTTAGCACTCCTCGGGTGGGACGCATTTCCCATCATTATTTTTGTAGAATCCCTTTTTGCACGTGCATCCTGGATTACATAGTAATGTATTGCACGTGGAATTATCCAGGTATACTTGGCAAGTATTATCACAGGGTTCACATTCCACTAGTTCATAGTTTGGTTGGTTACAGGTATCTGTTCTTGCAAGCAATATTTAGTAGAATATTCCACATGCGTAATATGAAGAGTTATTTACCGCATTGTGATGGTTGGACACAAATGCCGTCATTATTCCGCAGGTATCCCTCTTTACAGATGCATCCAGGTGTGCATATTGGTCGACAAGCAATATCGGTCAATCCAAAAGTGTTGCAGTCTCTTTGGCAAGAATTATTACCACACTCGGTCCACACTTCATTTTCTTTTGTGCAGTTGCTTGTAACTATGGAAATAGAATAGCAAAAAGTTAGATTAGCCTGGGAAACTAATCAAGAAATTTTAGGTTGAAAAACCCAATATGAGGGACACAGAATTTTTACATATTGGCACATCGAATTAAAAAACATTGCTTGTAGATCAGGTGTAAATCTTGGGCTTCATAGTCGTGTGTCGCCGTAAATGTACACCGTAAATAAACAAAAAACCGATCATAAGTGTAGTTAAGTAATTTTCCTAAGTTATTTACTATCTAACTAGGCGAATTAATTTACCACAAATCGTAAGACAATATAATATAACCATGAATTGCTTGAGGGGTTTTTATGTTATATGCAAATTTGTGCAGGTTTAGTGGAAAAATAATCCTTAGTGTATCGTGATACAATTATTTAAATTCTGTGTGTTTTTAGGACCTTATGCTTATGCTTGACACACTCAATTCAATTAAAATTACCCTAGTATAACAATATAAAAATAGTTCTTATAGTTTATCACCAATATTCAAAGAGGACATTGATTTGTGACCAGACCAAAATAGTTAATTAATATTATTAAATTGATCGTGTATAACCGGGTTAATATCGGTTAAGAAACTTTTGTTTGCACTTTAGAAAAAATAATCTGTGTAAAAAGTGTTTTGAATTACAATGCAGGTTTTTTCTAGAAGTCCACTCTTTAAACGGACCTCGTTAAGACGGTAGTAGAGTTGCTTTGCTAATCTGTTATTGGTTAATGAGATGAGTTATTAGTCAACAAAAACCGACCAAAGGTTACATACAAAGGCGAAATACTTATGCCAAAGAAAACCAAGCCTAATGTTGATGATGACAAGGGGATGTTCTTTCACAATATAATATTCACCTGGAGGACAATCTTCGGGAAGTACACATTTATTACTTAGTTCATCCTTTACATATCCTTCTCTACAGAAGCATCCTTCAATACACACAGTTATGCAATTAAGTAAGATATCCTTGTTTTGACAAGTTCTTGGACAACTTGAGCCACACGTCTCATACACTTCGTTAGGATCTCGACACCGCGTCTCTATTTGTAAATGTAAGAAATTGTATAAATATTGGTCGTGTTTGTTCAGAGACATACATACATACCACATTGATCTGGCAACACACATTTTCCATCGGAGTTTCTCAGGTAATCGTCCTTACAAATGCAACCAGGCTTACATATTCCACGGCACACCCATGAAAATGTTGGATTCTCGCAAGTGTTAATACATCCGTTATTACCGCATTTAGAATAAACCTCATTGGGATCTGTATTTTTACAAATTATAATATATCAATTATTTTAATAATTCCAAATTATTAATATATCAATTAATACATGTGTGAAAAAATGCGAAAATAAGTCGATATTTGTGTTCCTTCGAAAATGCTGCATTTTCTATTATAAATACATATTATGGATATCTACTTCTCATAGGTAAATATTGGAGTTCCTTTAAAAATATATTTAAGTATAGGTACAGTAGAGATTTTTTTGTTTTATTTCGAAAAATAATTCTCAAAATATCTACAATCCGAACGTTTAGATCATTTGAACAGGGTATAAATTTTATTTGTTCGGATTAATGATGCTCTACTATACACAAAACATTATCAAAAATATAAAACTCGTTTGATTCATTAATAATGAATGAGAAATAGTGATTGATAGCAATATTGGGAATATCCCATATTATTATGACGCAAATATCAAATATTTTCATTAACGTCGTTGTTCCTTTGCTGTGTTAAAAACAATATTAGATATTATCTATAACAGAGCTTCAAATTAATGGGTGATTAATACAAAAAACATATCTACAAAAATACATTTTTGAGTTTAATAATATACAGTTTAATTAATTGTATCAGAATATTATGTAATAAAAGCTAATTATGGCATATTAAAAGCATGCCAAACCTATATTATCTTTGTATCAAAATATTACAATAAAGAAACAATTATACATATTTATTTTCATCTCTCCTTATAGCTTAGTTTTTGTGTTAAAGACCCATCGAAATAGGAAAGGTGCAGCAACGAAAATAATATATTTTAATATATAGTAAATTAATAACATTTCTATTAAAAGGTGAAAGCACTTGATAGAGGTGACCTCTTTCTAAATATTTACACGCTGAATATTGTTTTAAACTACAATAAAATGGTAATACACACTTGCGCATAGTCGTGCACTGACACTAGTGATAGTTATTGACAATACTAACACAGCGAATACTTTTGTTATAGTCATTATTATAATTATAATGTGACTGTGTGAATACCTAAAGTAACACTGATTTGCTACTTGATCAACTCTCTGTTTTTATACCCGATGTTATCAGTGTTTACTTTTAAAAACAAGCCGTATATTACTATATCAATATTGTTTTTCCTATGAGAATTAACTTTTCCCTAAAATAAACCAGCGAATTCAGTATTGATTATTATGTGTGAGTATTTTTACAAGCGTGAACTATGTATTCTTTTTTGTATAATACACATGTCATTTACATAAGTTCTTTATAAAATAGATTTTTTACAAAATCAATTAGTAGTGCAATACCAATGCAAAAACAATGGTTACCAACACTGATGTACATAACTCGACTGCCAATAAAGATGAGGATGATTTTATGTAATTATGTGATTTGTTTAAGTAATGGTTCCCTAGATGTACGGTGGCGTAAACGTATGCCGTAAAGACGTTAGTAGAGTTGCTTTGCTATACTGTTGGTCAGTTTTGACGCTTGGAAGAGGCATTTACTAATCAGCCAACAGTATAGTAAAGAAACTCTACTAACCCTTTTATAGTGTACGTTTATGCCAACGTACGCCTAGGAAACCGTAGGGTTGAGCTTGGGATTTCCTGCCGTGCTTCGCCGCAAACGCACACCGCAAAGACGGTAATAGAGTTGATTTGCTGTACTTTTGATCGTTGTTTTTTTTATTAATTTGTACCTCACTCGAGGCTCAGACGAAGCATTAACTAACAAGAAACCGATCATAAGTGTAGCTAAGTAACTCTACTATCGTATTTACGGAGATGTATGCCTGGAAATCCATTACTTAAGTGATTCATACTAAGACCAGTGGAAGAATACAGACGCTTTTTATTCTATTTTAAGGTTCAATATCACAGTATATAGCCGCAGAAACCAGATTCTCAATTCTCAACCAGTTAGGACTTGTGCATCGCTGACTTAGGCCCGGCACAGACATTGGTGCTTCTCGTGTCTCCGCCAATAAAAGAAATTTAATAAAATACGAGTGACAATCAGTGTCATTGGCAGAAGATAAATAAACGAAGATAAAAGAGCACTCATATCTGTGCTGAGCCTTAGTCGTCGAAAAAATATGGTTTAATGGGATTTTCAGGAAAACACCCTTAAAGGGAACCAGACTCTTGAAGCGTAAGTATACAAAAAAAATACAATAATTATTAGTGAAGAATTTATTTAGACAATTAATAACAATATTGTTATTGATTTGTTCAATTATTAATCCTATTACCACTCATCATCATCGTCATCACTACACTTGGGAGTTGGAGCTGGAGCTGAAAACAGAGTTTTTGAAAGTTGAATAATAAAAAATTGTTTTAAAATGGTTTGTGTTCTTACTTATAACTTTGGGACAATCTTTTGGGCGGACACACTTTTGTGTTTTAGTATTTCTCACAAATCCTTGTTTGCAGAAACATCCTTGGACACAATTAGCAGTGCAGATAATTGGACCAGGCTTGTCTTTATTTTCGCAAGTTCCAGGACAGGCAGTGCCACAAGTTAAGTATTCTTCGTTGGGGTCTTTACAACCTGAAATACATGTCTAATTTAGGAAGTCCTTGTAATAATATCAAAGGGTGTTCACACTTACGACATTTGTTGACAGGAATACAAGGTCCTCCGCTCGTTTCTCTGATAAATCCATCTTTACAGAAACATCCTGGAACGCATTCTTCAGTACAAGCAGGATTGCTGTTACTGCAAGTTGCAGGGCAACGAGTACCGCAGCTGTTGAATATTTCGTTTTCTTTGCACCTTGCTAAATATAAATAAAAAGGACTATATCAGCATTCAGGCCTTATAATAAGAATTAACAGAAGAAGAAGATATACAAATCATTAAAAAGGGACTATTCCTATCGAAGGGAGTTTGATAAATATTTATTTACGCTCTGATGCTTTTTTTTTACAAATGTTGTTTCTTAACTATTACTAGTTACACAGGTCACCGACTTAATAATCAGTATTTACCTTACAATACAGGAAATCACAGTAAACCTGGATCAAGACAATAGATCGAGATTTTATTAATATTATTCCCGATCTCTAACAGTCATAATACTAATTTACTTGAGCGGATTTGAACCCAAGACCACAATATTTGTAGCCATCAGTTTTTACGTTGGTTAATTTTGATTGCCTTGTAAAATTTAGCACCTCTAAAGCTTGAGATTCCTAGGCGTGCGTCGCCGTAAACTTACACCGTAAAGACGGTAATAAAGTTACTTTGCTGTACTTTTGATCTGTTTTTTGTTAATCAGTGCCTCGATCGAGGCTCAGACGAGGCATTAACTAACAAAACACCGATCATAAGTGTAGCTATGTAAGTCTACTATCGGATTTACGGTGTACGTTTACGGTGACGTATGCCTGGGAACCCATTACTTAAACTAATTGTAGACTGTGGGATTGCTTCTCGTATGTCCTCCAATGAGAGAAATGTAAACAAACATGAGCGCCAATCAGTGTCAAGCGCTCGCTCTCTCATTGGCGCGGATACATGAAAGAGCATTAGTGAGCAGTCATGTCTGTGCTGCTTCTTATATAGTTTATATTTATATTAAGGATTGACCTAGTCTAATGCGCTAAATTTTAAACGCTCTCCATGTATGTAGGTATATATTTTAGTTATAATTGACTTCATGAATATTCATTCTATTTTTTTATTTATTTTTTGTTATTATAATAAATACTCACGGCATTCCTTGGCAAGGACACAGATTCCTTTTGTATTACGATAATATCCCTTTTTGCACCTACAAGCTGGTTTACAAGTATTCGGATCAACTGCAGCGCACTTGAACTGTTTACCAACATCGCTGCAGTTATCGGGAGGACATGGGTTATTACATTGTACATAAATCTCATTTTTACTACATGTAAATGCTGGTTTATCTAAAATAAATATATGTGTGTTATTAAGAAAATAAAATCTTGAAAAATTATCAACCTGTAGGACAATAATTTGCTTTGCAAACAGTAAAAACAACAAATAGAATAAATATGACCTTCATGACGAACACAGAGATAATGATTATTTTTCATAGTGGTTTTGTTAGTCTTTATTGCAACAGCAGTTAAGGCAAATATTAATATTTGAAGAGGAATATTCTTTTAGATTAATAGTGTATACTCAAATGTGGCTATTTACAAATCAACAGCTGAGTACAAATCACATGATAAATGAATGCTCATTAATTGTAGTTTATGATTGATTGTACTTACTGCACGACTCTTTCAGGACACATGTAGAATTAGTTTTGCTTTGTTTTAGATAACCTTCTTTACAATAACAGCCAGAAGGTTCACAAGATGCTGTACAGAAGACATTAGGTTCTTCACAGGTTCCAACGCAGCGTTTACAACTTAAATATTCTGAATTAGGATCACTGCAAACTGGTTCTAAAACATCATATCAAAATATTATAGGCCTCCACGATTATAAGAGCATCGCATAAAATATGCGTGGTTTCGCCTATTTCTAACCAAAAGTGTTTGTACCAATGAACTTATGTATATATAGAAGTGTCATGCATGTTGTTTTCATACATTGGAACATGGCCTACACTACTACATGCGCTTATTACACATATACTTCACACATACCCGAGCTGTGGCCACCTGCAACACTAGTCCCTAAAATCCGACACTCGAGAGCAACAATATCGTTATTATGTTAATATCCTAAAAGATTATTAAAATACAATTTAATTTAGAATTTATAAAAATCTCAACATTTTTTATTCCCTTTTGGGGTTGGCCTCATCCGTTGCGGTACATTCATTCCAATTCTTACACACTTCATATGCATCTTTAACACCTACTATAGTATTCTATATATTTATATCCACTTGTTATTAATGTTTAGAGTAGAACTTAATATTTAAAGTTTATTTTTACTTATTAAATAGAGTTTAGATCATACAAATGGTTTGGACCAATGAAAATGACGTTTAAAACGCATAATAAATAAAATATTCGTATTGATTTAATAAAAATACGCACACGTACAGAATTTTCATATTATTCTACCCGTTGACAGTTCGCTGCGAACGGAAAGGACAGGCGGTGTTTGATCTTCACACTGATACTATTTTATGGATTTTAGAATTAATTTCAAATATTCTGTCCAATATCTTTGTTCAATGGAAATTCTTGAAGGGTGAAATCGAAATGAAAAATTGTAATTTGAGGGAGTGCGTAAAATCGAACTTACTTATACATTTTCTACTACATAAACCATCATAGTTCAACACGAATCCCTTTTTACAATAACATCCCGCGGGCGTACAATAGTTTGGATCGCAATAGGCATCGGGGAATTTGCAATCTTTGACACACCTTTGACAGAACAAGAACTCAGAATTCGGATCAGAACAAGACGGCTTTGCTGAAAATATGATGTAGGTATGTAAATATTCGTTTGTGATTGTGTGAATAATTAATACTCACGACAGTTATCCCTTAGGATGCATTTTCCATCGGCATTTAAAACGTAGCCTGGTTTACAAATACATCCTGGATAGCAGATTTTCTCATCGTATACGCACAACGGGGATTCCACTAAGCTTTTGCAGCTACTTTGACAGGGATGTTTTCCACAGGGTGAGAATACTTCATTTTCACCGCAGGGGGCTGAAAAGATACTAGAAAGTAGCAATAGTCTACTTGACTCGTAGTTAATAATGAATACTAACGGCAACCAGCTTCTGGGACACACGTTCCGTTCACATTTCGGAGGAATCCCGGCTTGCAAACACAACCGGGATAGCATCCAGCCACGTAAGAACACCTGGTGATTAAGTCAGGTTCTTCGCAGGTGTTCAGGCAGCCGTGAGCATCGCATTCAGAGAACTCTTCGTTTGGCTTGGGACATTTCACTAAACACCACATTGTATAGATTATACATAAATTAAGATAACATATTAGTTTAATATTAACATGGGTTTGGCGTTGTTGTTTCACACTCATTATCAGGATCGTCATAGTCATCCCAAGAGTCCTCCTCATAAGTCCAGGCAGACGAGCAGGACAATATCACTATTAGCAACAAATACACCTTCATTTTGCCACAGTCTTTACGTGAGTATCAAAGCATTCATTATATTAACACTTTTATAAAATTAGAGCCCATGTTTGTACACATGTTTTGTGTTGGTATAATAATGTCAAACACCAGAGTGTATTGTGTGTTTTAATAATATCACTTTTATTACTAGATATATTTTTATATCATTCGTGATGGCTTCACAAAACGTGAATTTGTTGATTAAAGTTATAGATTGCAAACAAAATATTATCATATGATAGGTAAATATGTAGTAAAATTACCTTGGAAGTGCACTTGAATAAATCAAATGATTTATATTGTTTCTTTGTTGAATTCATATGTATGAAAAATAACGCATTATGTTTTTTTGTTATAACTTACTAATTAAAGAAAAATTATAATTTTCAATATTCATAATGTCTTTAATTGTAGGATAGGTAAATAATTTATATAAGGGTCTAAACCTCAATAATTTATAATAAATAATTTATAAAGGGTTTTTTTTTTTAAATATTCTCTTATTTTTCTTATTGTACCGTAAAATTACCAAACGTGGCTGCCTCTAACAGTCTTAATTCGAGTATTGCTGTAAACATTTCGGTGGACCATGGCTCCAATAGTTAAAAAAATAACAATTTTTTTCTGATCGTTTTGCTTTATCATACAAGCCTTTAAAATAACTTACAGATCTCTTGTTTATGTATAGCTTTAGCTTTATCTTTTACCAAAATTATAATTTTTATAGATTGAAATAGATTGGCAATTCCTATTTCATTAATAAACTAAGATTTAAAAATGAGCAAAAAGGGTGGGTACTTAATCGAGAGTGACGCGGGTTTATTTAATTATTGAAGTTGTCCTTAGAAAATAGCACATTTGTTTCAATTTGAACGAACAGAATAAAAAAGGCGCAAATAAATAAAATATAACTTCGACAACATGACAAAGAATCTCCAAATACTTTTACTTTACAATTAAATTATATTAAGTAATAAAACCCGTTCTATGAGAATATTTTTTCAGCAACTTCATGCGAAATTAATTATTTTTTATACGTGCAATTTAGCACCAAAATAGAAATGCGAGTCGAGAATTTTCCGCTCGAGGCACTTCATTAAAATACCACCCCTACATTATTAAGTTTTTTTTTAAAATATTTTATTATAAACCTATACACACGCCTTCTTTATCGGCTGAACTAAAAGGCAAAAAGCTTTTGTGCTGAATACAAATTCTAACAAAAATAGAAACACTCAATGTGAAATGTATTCTACGTAAAAGCGGATAATTATTTCGAGTTTTGCACATTTTTTGCTTTAAATCAAAATGGGACTTTGTTCCTTTTAGATTTTACTGCAGCATTTGTTCTTGTTTTATTTATACTAAAAAGGGTTAAAAAACTTATTTTGTATAGGGGATGAGTTTATTGAATAATGTATGTAGAATTGTGAAAACTGGAAAATGTTTAATTTTAATAACCGAATATGGATAATTTGTAATATTGAAGTAATGTGTGCGTGCGGTGCTTTTGCGTGTACACCAATATTACCAATCTCTAATCTATTAGTAAACACTCGACTCACTAACAGTCGTATTCAGTAAAATGCATAAATGATTCTCTCACTCTTACTTGATTAAATTATCTGTCAAAATGGTGAATTCTAGTTGTCACTCTCAGTCTGACAGCTGGAATACTTGAGTTTCACAGCTGTCACTGTCAGTCTGACAGCTAGATTACATGGTTTTGATAGTAACAGTTGTTAATTTTGATTTAATCAAGTAAGAGTGACAGGTATCATCTATGCATTTTACTGAATACGACCGTGACAGCTGGAATTCGTCATTTTGACAGATGGTTTAATCAATTAAGAGTGACAGCTATCATGTATGCATTATTGAATATGACTGTAACATACTCTTATTATATTGAATACGGCCCCGAGTGAAGAGAATAGTTGTGGCTGAATTTAATAAAATAATTAGCAGTGGCAACACATGCTATGTATAGTGATAGCGGTATCAACCAACCGAGCACTGGCAATACCACCAACATGTTACCTCTTTTTACATTGTCAAACTGAAAGCATTTTATAGTGATACAACAAAAGCAGTCCGCACAAGAACTAATGTGCCCTGCTTGCTTTAAATATTTAAACCAGTCCCTGTTGTGTTTCCTGTACTTGAACATTTAAAAACATAAATAATAAAAATAAAGGATTTAAAAATTTAATATCTTTTATAAAAGTACAGTAGAAACGTAATCCATATTGAATAAAGGATTCTACAAATTCAAGAAAGAGAGACTTATCTTTCTTATCCATTTTGTAGAGAAATTTATAAGGAATCTTGCAAGGCTTTTCATAAAAGAAGACACCACCGATTTTCATAAAAGTTGTAATAATTTTAACATTAAGTATGTGTCCATTCCAAATGTTTCATTAATTTCCATAATTAACCTTAACTTTTACAGAAAAACCTCTTACAATGAATGATAAGCTTACATTATCAGGGGATAATACTGTGGTTAAAGTAGGGTCCAAATCCCGCTAGAATCAAAAAAGAAATAACGACTGAGAAATCATGAATAAATTTAATAAAATCCTGATCGATCGTCTTGATCCAGGTTTACTCTGATTTCCTGTATTGTAAGGTAAATACTGATTATTAAGTCGGTGACCTGTGTAACTAGTAATAGTTAAAATCACCGAAAGACAATTAATTAACACGTTTTTGTGTCTACTACTTGTAAGATATCTTACAGGAGCTATTTAATCTATTTGCGTAACTCTTTAAGCAAAATATCACATTATTTTATTATTCTCAAATCAAATAACATTCATGTTGACTATAAGTATTATTTAATTAATAATATAAGTGTGTGTGTGCTAAATAATAGTGCAAAGATATAGTAAATGTAAATATTAAGGCGGTTTTGTGTTTGACAGTGGATTTGTCATCAAAAATGGTGCAATATTTTGCAAAGTATTCTGCTCTGCAACCTCTTTTGCACAGCTTTCATATTTTTATTCAAATACACACAAACACAAGTGTAAAATGATGTATAAAGAATTGTTTTGGTTGTTATTTAGTTTAGTTAGCGCCTGAGGTGTCATTAAGACCTGGAAACACTTGTTACTACTTCTGACTAAACTTTATCTTACAACCTTTCTTTTACCCTTTCATACCCAAACCACTTCTGAAACTATCTGATACTATCAATATTGACACTATTATTTAATGATATTTTAATAGCACATGTACATTGGGTTAATACGGTCCAGATCCTTGAACGTAGATGAAACAAAAAAAAATTCCCGTAAGAAATAAAAGTTAAAATAATTAATATGTTCCCTTAAAATTAAATCATTCTTGGCATTATTTTATGCCTATCTTCTTTAAATTAACCTTTGAATTCGTCTCTTTTCCGCATAGAGTTAAATTATGTATAAGATTAACTGGTACGAAAAAGACAATTGTTTTTTCTTCATATCAGAACATCTTTATTTTTAATTCTTCAATGTAGAAGTTAATCAAGGCACTAATTTAAAATTCCAATATAAAACAATTTTTTTAGCTACAATATTTTTATCACACAAACCACACATTTTAATCACAAATATAACAATTTGTTTTATTGTATGGTTCTAATAATTATTATCTTTAAGCATCAAACCAGGTGAAGATAAATAATATAAAAAATTGACAGTTAATTAATTTGAATAAATATTAAAATTGTGTCGTTGTATTGCAAAGGGGTTTGTTTAGTACTTAGTTTAGTTGGAGTTAGGTTGTGTAACTTTTTAAACTCTCTTACACTTGTTGTTGTTTGTTCATCTTTAAATAAATGTACAGATAATTATTTGTATGATCTGAAAATAAACATGGATATCATTTTTCAACTTTCTCAGATAATAAATGACATTGTGCAAAGTTGTATATTTACATGGTTTTTAAAAAGTAGAAAAGCTATTTTCATATTCAACAAACCACTTGATTTATTTTTACTTGCGTATAAAATATTTCACGTTTTACATTATGGAAGCGTTGTTATTAAAGTCGGTCTATTTAAAATAGTGAGTAAGTTGTGGTGGTTGTTTTGCAGGATAGGGTATTTGTCACTGAGGTGAAATGTTTTTGTGGAAAAATAGATCCCGGGGGGTAGTTTTAAAAGGGAGGAATAGTGCATTTATCTAGTGGTAATTTTTTACCATGGGGTGTGTTTTTTAAGTGATAGTGGGTTGTTAGGGTGTTAGGTTAAGGGGGCGGCAAGATAAACAGTCTTTAGTGGTGAAGGCGTTGCCCATGTCAACCAAATTTTATCCTCTAATTAACGAGCCTTCTGTGCCCTGAATCCTCTAATACTATCTACCACTAAACTAGTCACTAGTACTGTCCACTATCGCCGCTTCTAATATTACATCTGTGTTCTAGCTTTTTGCTCCATATTCCAGACAAAACTTCTTCTTCAATATTATACGTACAAAAAGACTGAATATTATCATTTTATGCATAAAACCAGCTTATGGCCGCTTAGGTAACGGCTTCAAAATAATACCACTCAAGTAAATTGATTTGGTCGGTTATTACGACTACGGAGATCGATCGTCTTGATCCAGGTTTACTCTGATTTCCTGTATTGTAAGGTAAATACTGATTATTAAGTCGGTGACCTGTGTAACTAGTAATAGTTAAGATCACCGACAGACAATTAATTAACACGTTGTTGTGTATAAAAAACCCTCTCAAAAAAGCTCCTTGAGGCGTAAATAAATAAATAAAAAATAACAGAACATAAACTAGTAGGCAATGATATTCTCACTCGACTAAAATATCATAACTGATTTTTATAATGAATAATTTTCCTTTAATAAATTATTTATTCTTGCGAAGATCCATTAAATATTCGTCATTATTTCAAAACAATATGAGGGCTGGTTTTGATGTTTAATTGATGTTAATCACTGTTGGAATTGGTAAACATGTTGTGGGCGGAGCCAATGAGGAAGGGGTGGCTGCTGGTGATGATAATGGCTGAAGAAAGATATTATTTAATTTGAATTGCAAACAATGTTGCAGAGTGGTTTGTGCGTTGCTTTTGACAGTTCGAAAATTGCCGACCAGATGCCGACAAAAAACACCATTATGCCTCACACAACTACAACAATTATCATCATTGTATTAGTTAGTTAAATATTATGTATATAGGTCATGTATACCAAATAATATTTTGTAATAATAAGACTTATTTAAGCTAAGCTAAGCTCTAATCATTCCCGCTACGATGCTACGATACTATGAGCTACGACGCGACGAACCCTTTCTGTACTTTTAATTCAATGGGTCATTAACACAAAAACGAATGGAAAATACATAATATGTATAATGTTAATTATCTCGGTTGATATTGTAGACAATTCAATGTATTAATCACGCCTGTAAAAGACCTTCTTCTCACACCCTACATCCTTTCATCCCCAAATACAAATCGTTATCCTCGTAATGGACACACAACATAACGAATAACGACAATTATAAAGTATCCACTACATGTTTTAATATAAAATATTTGAGCGATCAATTTTGGGCACTATTTATCTAAAAAAATCGTAATACACATGGGTTCATTTGAAGTATTTATCTTGAGCATATAATTTGTATTTTACTGAAGACATTTGATTGTCGCTCAAGCTTGTAATTTGTTTCCTTTACTTTATTTACATCATGGCAAATATTCGAGAGGCCCATTTTCAGTTAAAGATATTTCATGTGGAATATCTGTATAATTTGAATATTTACTCTAGTAGTCACCTATATTTCTATACATTTTGTGCTAATCAGTTTGATAACTGGTAATTACAAGGAATGCGTAGATTTCTAGTTATAAGAATTTTCATGTATGTACAATAAAGTGGTCCATATAAATAAAGCATTTAGATTGTTATATGAGTTTAATCAATGAATACTGTTTCATTCAAAAAGGTTCCTCGACTGTACTGTTTCGACCCTATGGAGCAAATATTAGTCAAAAATCTTCGCAAATTGTTTAATATTTACAATTGTTAAACTATAAATCGACGCATTTATACATTATACCCATAGATATAAACATAAGTTATCGCATTAGTGGTTAAATGCGTATTTAGTTCAAGTGGATCAAGTGGCCAAAAACATGAGTTACCTGTCAAACATTATACTGTAAACATGTCTCTTCATATCTTCAGTTATATTTCACAGTAAAATGGGTAAATGCATTGTTACTACATGTCATATGGACTCAAACATACACTCAAATACATCTAGCCTCACTTTTACCAAACACTACTTCTTTAACATGTTTACAATATTATTGCGTTATAATAATATAAATAATTGTCACAACCACTCTCAGCGGCCACTAGAAATGTGTTGAGTGAGGGAGACACACTTATGCCTTTATCGAATAGGAGAGAAGAGTGCAACAATACACGGGTTAACACGAATTATTTATATGCAATGCGATATCTAATGTTTATATCTATGGCGTTAAGAAAGAATACAACAAAATATATCATCAACTAGGGATTTGCAATTTGTTCTTGTCATATAGCCTTGTGCTTTCCAAGATACAATTCAAAACTATATATAGAGGTTTTTGAAATAAAACTTCGATATATTAAGGGTGAAAATAGGCAAAGTGAACGACGAAAATTCGTTATATCGAGGTTTTTGTCAATATTTATTTATGAAACTTCAGGGAGACTTAACATTGGATTGTCTTTATCGAATAGTAGAGAAGAGTGCAACAATATATGGGTTAAATAAAATTAGATTTATTAGTTTGACAATATTTTAGTAATGGTTGTGATGTGTGTAAAGGCGCATTGTATTCCAGTGTATGAAGGCTTTGAAGGGAATCCCCTCGTACTTTTGGGAGACACGATGTATGATAGAAGTGAGCAAGTATTGAAAAGACCACTAATATAAGTATAATAATAATATGGAGTAAAGAATAGAGGCGAGGCTTTCATGAGGTTGGCACAACGGATCAAGGAGAGTCACATTTACACTTACACTTATTATGTATCACTCTATTGTTTTAAATAATTGTATTAACAGAGCTCAGTGCTCACTTTTATAACGAGCAGTAATGGTGTCATTAAACAACACCTTATAACGAGATGCCATTGTCAGCCTTCCACTGTCCTCGGCGCCATTAACATCTTCATTACAACCCACTCTTATAATATAACAAAGCAATACTTGCAACACGGGGGACTTTTTATTTATCATTGCGATTCCGTTGTGATGTCAACGTGTACAATGTATTGTGTATTTTTAGGGGTGGTGGCTGCTATTATAACATTAACAAATCAATTTACGAGGATAATAAAGGAGGTGGATTTTGTACAATTATTACAAACTTCTGACATCAAAATCGGTCTTTCATTTAAATTATAGATTTCGTTAAACTTTAACTTTTTTCCAATAATATATAAAAAAAGGTAAAAAAAAACGGCTAGTGCACACTTGTGGTATGTCCATGATGTCAGTCTGGAATAAACAGTACTTGCAAGTATGGTTTTAAAAATTAGTTATAAATAAATCTTGATACTTTTGAGACGTATTATATTTTTCCGACACATATTTAAAGCTATAAAAAAAGGATCTGGATCATTAAATCAATTTTGAAAAAACAAATGAATGTGAAAAAATTTACACGAAAAATATTACGTGTACCTAATAAAAATGCTGATTATATCATTGTCTCGGTGGAAATCTATGGCAATTTAAGTTTAATTTTTGTTAGTTAAACAAATTTTGTTCGAATGAGTCTGAGTATTTTATGAATATAGTGTAACTTTAAGTTCAAATGTTTTTCTGTTTAATCTGGCAGTAAATGGGCTTCACTAAATTTTTTTCATATCTAAGTGGTTTATGCCAACATTTTCACGATAATATAAACCATGGAGGAAGAAATATTTTAACTTTTAGTAATGGAAGTTTAAATTTGTGAAATGCCTAAAAGTTGTATGGTGATAATGTAATAAGGCTTACTTCCCCGTCTCCAGTGAAAGGAAAAGGCTCATCGATTTTTTAGTACTGTACTTGTTCTTTTTTAATTACTTTCTCATCAAGTGAGTTCGTTTTGGGCACTGGAGGTTTTCTGTTAATTGAATTAAGGTAGAAGTACAAGTACAAGTGTTGGAACCACCCCATCCCTTTACTACATTTCCCCCGACTGACCCCATTATCATCTCTATTCATATAATATTATTTTTCCCAAAATTAAGTATTAAAAGCTCATAGTAAATATAACTGTAGATGTGTGGTTAAGCATGAATTTGAAAGAGAATTTATAAATTTGGATTGAGTTCA
The DNA here is from genome assembly GCA_022606485.1 of Agraylea sexmaculata. Taxonomy (NCBI): domain Eukaryota; kingdom Metazoa; phylum Arthropoda; class Insecta; order Trichoptera; family Hydroptilidae; genus Agraylea; species Agraylea sexmaculata. Next base: position 110,209 of record JAGTTH010002956.1, on the reverse strand, counting down.
CTTTGTATTGTATTGTGTTATGTCCTGCAGCAATTAAGTGTTGAATTAACAAACTTTGTTGCCTCTCAGGCAATGCAATATTACACTATTCAACATTCTATCTGAGATGGACTATTCCATGAGAATAGTTAATCCAAGCGACAGTCACTTTTACAATTCCATCATTAAACATTTATCGGTGAATATGATTAAAAATAAGGTGACATGTTTAACAATAAATCAATTAGAGGTTGAGTTCATCTTGAGTTGAATTTGCAAGATTTTGTATGCAATTATATTGGACAATACTTGGTTTGTTACAGAAACAAGTTTTGCGACTACTTTAGCAAGTATAACGAAGGTTTTTATTTTACAGAATACAAAGCACTTATTTGGTCTGATAATCGTTATGATAGTGTACTAAACTCTTTTAGGGGTGTGAAAGATATATATATTTTAAGAGAAAGAAAAAAAGGGTTCTCTGTTATCACAAGATATTTGAATGGGACAATGTCTCGTAAAACAGGACAGAGGACAAAGGATGAACCTAAATTGCCACCGTGGAAATATGATTTCTTACTTTACAACACAACACAACACAACAATAAAATGACACCTTAACCTTCACGCCTGATTATACAATATTAATATATAAAAGAGTGTAGTTTCATATAAAAGATAGTCGAGTAGAACTGAAGCGACGATGAGTCTCCACAGTGTAGTTGTCGGTGTAACTATAACTATCGTTATAGAGTAGTATTATGCACTCGGTGCCCTCTTATCTTATTGTTAATTGCTATTGTTGGTTGTAAAGAAACGAAAGCACTTCTCTAAAATAGCCCCTTCGCTGGTGACACTTGTCCTCTCAGACATTTTCCTTCTCTTCGCCAACAATCACCGGATTTCAACAGACAACTACACCTAAACCACCAAATATTCAATTAAATTTATACATACAGCAAAATTATATTACTTAATAAGATTTTTATTATGTATGTCAGAATTGAAGAAATCACGGACTAATTCACCATTATTAGAAGGCCAGACAAGTCAATGATAAATATCAAGAGTTTGACAGAGGCAACACTAAATGTCGCACTCAGACTCGTCTGCATGGTCCACCATCTTGATATTTATACATATAGTTGTCTGGCAGTCTTATCGGCTGTAACGCTATGACGCAGTAATGACAATGACTCTTGTCCACTCAATGAAGTTAAACATCATTGTTTTGTGTGCGGCTAATGGGTGACCATCCTATAGGATTCATTAGTTAGGCACCGATTTAATTAATTGAGGATCTTAAAACCCTATTCACGGATGATTCGATATGATCTTTTGAATACAACTTGCATTTGAATTATAGTTAAATATTTCAGTCTAGTGCAACTGGGAGATCGGTAATATCGATTGTTATGACAAGTATACTCTGATTTCCTGGATTGTAAGGTAAATATTGAGGTTATTATTAAGTGGGGCCTCTGCACCGCCCTGTCGGTAATCTGTGTAACTGTACAAAATAGATCCCCGCAAAAAAGCCCCTCGGGTTATAAAATAAATTATGAATAAGTATAGCGATTGTATAAAAATATTCAGTCATCTATGGATCCATTTCAAAATCCTGAAATCGTTTTTGTGTCAATAACCCATTAAATTTTAATTATGACTTGGAACAGTTTGAGAATAACTTGTTGTGTTATTTTAGATTAGCATATTTTATAAAAGTTATGAAGCCACATGTGTGTTTTGTGCATGCAATGCTGCTTGCGAATTGTCAAATCAACTTTTCTCAAAATATAACTTTTTGTAGAGTAGTATTGAAAGTGTAGCGCAGAATGCAATACGAGTATGTACAATGTTAGTGGAGGTAAAGGATTGTTTCTGATTACCTGTGGAATGTTTCTCCTTACTCCTAATGATGTTTTGTCCACAGCCTGTGATTGTTTTAGTCTCACCCCTGGAATTCCTCTAAGCCCCAAACAACCCCATTTCTCTAACCTCTTAAAACCGCCCTCACACATACAATATTATGATTATTTATTTATTCAAAATATGTCTTCCGACTATATTATTATAAAAAAGGTCTAGGATAACATAATAGACACGCAAATAGTGTCGTTATATCCTTCCACTTGGACATTGACCTGTTATTATCATTATTCCCATAAGACCTTCAGATAAATGATCCCTGAAATACTGAAAACAAATATATCATTTGAAAAAACAACACAGCTTATTTTTATTATCTAGAACAATAAGAAGAGAAGCATTTATTAACCAAATCGGCTTGTTTATTTATTAAAAAATTTATGACGAAGTAAACAAACAGTGTTGCCATTTGAAAAAAAAATCATCAAAAGACATCTTGTATGAGACTGATAAAGTTTGTATAATGATGATAGAAAAGTGAAATGAATCGTGTCAATGTAAAGCGTAGTGAACCGCAAACTAGCCACTGTGACACCGGGTGCATTGCACTATTGCGTTAAAGTAAATAGTTATTGCATGGCTGGTAAACTATCGCAGGATATTAATAGTGGTAGAAAAATATCATGCTAATATTTATACACAACCGGTCTTTGATTGAACTTCAAATAAATTAAAGGCTAATATGTAACCTGAGATTTTTTTCGTATAAAAATAATAAAATAATTTAATATGATACTTTTATCTTCGGTCAGTATAGTGAATATATGTTGTCATAATAGAATACAATAAACAAGTATGACCTCATTTTGGGATGTCATCCCATTGGTTCAAGTTCAACATCAAATTAGAATTTGTCAACAAGGTATAGAGTAACAATAACAAGTATGACAACAATTATGTTAGGCATTAGCCTAAGGTCGCTGACCGTGTGTGCCGTTTGAGGTTATGTTGTTGTTTCATGAATCCTATGACGCATGCTTATAATATTGCATATTCAAATCAGGCGGTCAATCACCTAATAAGTAAAAACGCAAGATTCCCAAACTTTTTAAAATAATAATTAAAAATTGAAAAATTTAACTAGCCGACTTCGACCATTAATGAAGGCGTGGTTGTCTTACATTTAATGTACCATTCCCTACAAAAAAGCTTTTTAAGTTCAATAAAAGACATGTTGTATATACATACACTGCTACATGCGCATATTATACATACACTTTACACATGCGCAGGCTTTGACCACCTGCAACAGTATAGTCCATAAAATTCGTCACGTTTGATAATCCAACCCTCGAAAGAAACATTTTCTTGTGACGTATTATTTGTCGTTGAATATATCAAGCAACTTTTAATGACGCACTTTACCATATTAAGTAATGTTATTAGAAAGATTGACAAGTGACAGATAAACAGTACGAGCGGTAAAAGCAGCGCCTCAAGCGGTTGTTATACGAAATCGTTTTGACGTTTTTAAAATTGAGCTCATACATAGAACGTTTTCTAACATATCAATAAGTAAACGACATATTTTGTATAAGTTGATTATTTCCACATATTTTTCAATCAGCAGCAATGCTGCATTTACCTGAAGATCTTCTTTTAATATTTTTCTAAGATGGTAAAACTTCACTGTTAGGGTTACAATCAAAACACACTTGTATTCACTTTGTTAGTGATTTTAAATAAATAAACAGACACTACAACTCACAATATATTGTATCACTAAAAAACAAAAACAGCAACTGTCAATTATTTTTGTCTAAGAACATTCTCAATGTAAATTATGAAAAATGAAAGCTAATTTTTGCACAAAATCATTCAATTTATTTTCTCTCGTGTTCAATGTTTACAGAATAACATCTTTATATTGATACTTGTGTCGAGGGCTAATGGTATCCCACCTGAATTACGAGTACATTAGGCCCTTGAATCATCCGGGATCACTCGGTCGCTCCCCCAGGAGATATTTCAATTTGTCCATAAATAAACATGCCTAAACGAAAACAAGTGATCCTCAATAATTAATTAATAGACCCAACTCTTCTTTTGGGTAATGGATATATTAAAATACTTTTCCAGTGAATAATTTGGAAATAGGCAAGGGTTAAATCAATAGATAATGAATTGGAATCGGTGTTTTGTTTACTTGAAGCATCAATTTGAAAAAAATACAGGAGTGGAAAAATCTTATAATTGATTCAAATAGAATAGAAATAGTTTTATTATTTATTTAAATAAATAAAAGAAATTATAAACATGAATAAATAACAATTAATATATTTTTTGTTTCAAATATTACTAGTCCAACGAAAACGGATAGTACTTATTAATTGTATGGTTTATTAACGTATATCTATAAGTCATCCTTTCATATGCAATTTTACTGTTAATAATCATAATTTATTGTAACCCAAGTAGTATCTATGTATATCAGAAGATTATTTATAAAGATAATATGTGAAAACCTATAATAATGTCATAGTCGTATTATAATAAAAGCTAATATGGCATATTAATATTTAATACATACATATGTATGTTTGTATACATTAAATGTTTGCACCAAAATATTCAGATATTTAATAATACATATATTACAATAAAGGTCTCTTTAGTGTTTACTAATATTTCTGAAAACTTTGTATTTGTAGATATGTTTTTGTGTCAATGACTCGTCGATTAGAAACAATCCAAATATCGATGGGTGGATTTTAGGCATGGTTTGTTACTTGTTACTCGTGTATTTAGTATTCGGATTAATACTAGAAATGAACACAGGTCTGCTAGGAATCCACCTGAATTTATTTGAAGAGATTATTTGATAAAATTGCTCGTGTAGTATTTTAAGGTTAAGAAAGAGTTTCAGAAAAGCGAATGGGCGTAGGAGATGATGAAGAGGAGGAAAGTGAGAGTAATTAAGCTGAAAGCTAATATCTTGAGAGGCTTATCGTTAAGCACTTGCCGAAGGAGATATATTCACTCCAGATAAATCCTAATTATCTCTTTTCACCACCCCAATTAAAAATAATAGTAATGCTAGGTTCATGTTTACTTCAGTGTTGTATTGTATTGTATGACCGCAGGCCTGGAACTTGTATGTATCTGGAAATGTTCCACGCCTGACAGGAACGTGGAACATACATATATAAATACTCTATATTAAGCACTATTATCTATTAAAAATAAGCAAAACATCCCTTTAAACTACCAAAGGAGCAGGTGTCCTTTGTTAAACTATTTACTTTTGTACAAGACTCAAAGAAAACTTCACGCAAAGTAAATTGACAATTTGCAGATTCTTTGCGCAATCAATTTATATATTTTTTAATATTTATATCTTTCACTTCTCCTCTCCTTCAACACATCATAATTCTAGAATAGTGATTATACATTTCTTATAAATATTTTCTGCCTTACTTTTGGCCCATAATATACGTTTTTTATGATCACAGGTAGGTGTTTTTTGGTATTGGAGTACTGCAACGATAGTGGAGATATAATGTTTTGGTGAAATGGTTTCCCAGGCCATCGCACATCGATGAGTTCAGGTCTACTTCGCTAAATTTGACCTAACAAGTAACAATAGTTGAAAAGAATGCACTACACAACAAGGCCAGAGATGTGCCAAAATCAAACGAATATTATAGTATTATACCTATCCCTTTCCCCCAAAGAGCGCAATGAAGCAATTTAAAGAGAGTACGTCTAATTTCTTCACATGAGTGCATTAATAAGAAAACAGAATAAAATACTACAATATTCGTTTGACCTTAGCACATCTCTGAACATAAATTAATGGGTAATCAGTCGAATTAACTAGCCTTAAGACAGTAATAAATATATTATGACTCGACAGTGTGAAATTGGTAACAATGAGGTTGTGGTGTTAGTTACAAATCGCACCAAAACACTTCAAAGAATTTATTAAGCGCAAAGTTAAAGTAACCTTTCACCGCAGGAACGAAACTAATTGCTTTCGTACTCGTCTTTTATTGTTATGTCCAACAAGAACAACCGACTTTATCTATCCCAATTACACAATAGATTTAATTTAGGTTCAAAAGGTGAGGCTTTGTCCCTGTGCACAAGGATTGTGTGGATATCAGATTATATGGATGTGTACAATAATATCCCGGGAACTTTTTCTCTTTCAGCTTGTTTTCGATAAATGAACAAACTAGTCCCACATATCTTCCGCCTTCAGCGTCAGCAAAAAACAATGAAACTAGTTTTCGTAGAGGAAAGTAAGGTATTGGATGCCCTCTACGTCATATGTATTAATGTTGTAAAATAAAGGTGATTGAATATCAATTATTTAATAGAGAATAAGTCGTTTAAAAAGGTGACAGTTCACCAAAAAATTGACGTTTTATTTACGCTTATTTTAACCAAAAATCATTTAATATAATGTTTTTATTCATTAAATGCGCGGTTTCCTTTTTTAGACACTAAAATTGTGTTAGACTCTATGGTAAGACTATAGAATTTACCTGTCGGTTACAAAAGTTACCGAAAGGGCGACTCTACCCAAAATAAAAATCGCCTCAATATTTTCAGATTACAATTCAGGAAATCAGAGTAAACCCGGACGAATTTGAATTTCGAATTTAATCGAGCGGGATTTGAACCCATGACCATAGTATTTATAATCATGCCCTTTGTCCCCTGAGATATAATATTTCATTGATTGGGTATTTATTTAATACAAGCTTGTTAACCTTAGATAATGTACTTTAAAAAAATGTTTATAAATTTAAAAAAAATGCCTAAATTAGGCATTAGTGTACGGGAGTATAAAATATATTGAAAAAAGTGAAAGAAAATCATCGAAATTTCATAAAATTTGATGGTCGACATCCCAGTTATTATTAAGGACATCTTATTCTGTTTTATTCAATTAAATCAGAAATAGAATTAGCGAATTATATTTAAAAAATAAAGGTCCACATTACCTTAGTTCACTCTACTTGTACTAACTAATCTTTCATCGGATCAAATATGTATGATAAAATAATATAATAGTGTAATGTGTAAAGACGGTGTTGTGGAAGTGTGGGAAGTATTATAGAAGTAAGATGTCTTAGACTAAGAGGATTTCAAAGGATCTTTATTAGGTCCAGTCAGTAGCTATTCAGCCATTGTAGTAACCTAGCTAGTTATAGTAGCTGAACTAGACTAGATATACAGTAGCAGGCAAATCTGTTCTTATCATTGAATAATTGAAACTAACATTGTTTCACCATGACACACTTCATTTAATATAAACTGAATTGGAGCGAAGTAATGATGTTATATTGTAGCCCAGTGTTAAAGTACAGCAAAGAAATATAACTACGGTGTTGGGCTTGAAATTGAAAACAGTACGTTTTGATAAAAATATACAGTAACGCTGAAAACCACTATTACACGGCTCTTTTAATAACGCTACACCAAAGGTTGACAATCTCCATGTGGTGGGAATTTCATTTAAATTTTTGATTATAATTCAATATTACAATTCCAATTACTGATAGTAAATGCAGCTGATTGTATTACTTCTATGTTACCGATTTCGGTATTAACTTGAGGTTCACTCTAATAACATGGATCTTAAAGTGAATAATAAATTTATTATTAACTTGGGTAGAGATACGATTTTTTTTATACACAACAACGTGTTAATTAATTGTCTGTCAGTGATCTTAACGATTAAGTATTAAGTCCTACAATAGTCAATTTTATTATTTTGTCAAAGATTTGGTATAATTTAAATATTTAAAAAGAATTAAAAAAATGTTATTCCAAAATGTTGCGCACGTATTTAAAGAAATTTGCCTAAATAACAAAATATACAAGATTCGAATATTTTTGCGATAATCGACCTTTCATTGAAATATTCTCAAATTAAGTCCAGCTTGTAGAAGATATTTATTTATGCCCCGAGGAGCTTTTTTTGAGAGTGTTTTTTATACACAACAACGTGTTAATTAATTATCTGTCGGTGATCTTAAGTATTACTAGTTACACAGGTCACCCACTTAATTATCAGTATTTACCTGACAATACAGGAAATCAGAGTTAACCTGGATCAGGACGAGCGATCGCGATTTTATTAATATTATTCCCGATCTCTCTGACGTAATAATATATTTTTTACATGAACGGGATTTTATCGCGCGACGACAGTATTTGTAGCCATGCGAATTAACATTAATATTATGAAATACACCTCCATATTTTGATTCTTGTGTTAGTAAAGCAAGTTTTAAACTGTAGATATGCTCATAGGCAAGATTACATACTGGTTACACAGAAAAATTTATATTATGATGTCGCATCGGTTCAAATATAATTAATAAAATGTTCTACTGAGGGTAAAGTAAATTGTGTAGTATTTGTAGATATTGTTACATTTCATTCAACAAAGATGAAGTCTCTCTCTTCAGTCTATTCACCCTGCACATTCTAAACAATACTGGAAAATATCAATATTAATTTATATATAAAAATATTGTCTTGTCGAATATTTTCATGTGTGTGAATTTAGTATTGTTTTTAGTAGATATTTACTAATATAATTTGCATATATTGTATTTCCTGTATATTCAAGCAGTGTGTAGTGAAGTTGAATGACACAACGAAGCAGAAGTGTCTTTATATTGCATTCTATGTACTTGTGGTTGCACTGCCTTGTTATAGTGAATCTGTATTATTAGTGAGAATGTATTTTAACGTGTTAATGATGTCACGTGCTAAGCTACTACATATTTACTAAGCATGGAAAAATTCTGCCTCAGTCACAGCAAAGTGTAGTTCTAACTATACGGATATAACTTCAAAATAATTAAATAAGAAACACGATCGGTTTGTTTCGAAACCGTTCCGCCCATAAAGTTTTTACGTAGCTTAAAATATTTTTACGATTCCTTTAGGTGAGTTAGGTGAAAGTTAGGCGGGGGATACTTTTAAGATATTCTAAAGACGCATCGCAACTTTGGGGGAACACTTTTCAATCATATCACATTTATGACTTGCTTGTGGGGAAACCAGAACCTTCTTATTTGATTGATTAACTTTATCCTTACCTGTTTAACCTTACATAAAGCCAAATAATCACATATTCAATGGCCGCATTTAATTATTCGTTAACCGTATTATTATATTTATTAGCAGACAACCCGATCAGATTACATCCTCTAATAAATTAACAGGCATAATCTCGCTTTCCTAAATATCAAGTATAATAATATTCCTCTTTGCCTACAAATTACATCTTATAAAATAAATTGAATAAAGGTCAGGAACACAAAAAAGTACAGACAGTTTTCAAGGAGAGAAGAAACATATATCATTAAATCATATATCACTGAATAATTTGGTGCAAACATATATATAGGTTTGGCTTTCATTTAAAGTACACATTCATTTTTAATATGACCATTACATTTTTTATAGGGTATCTTATTTATATAAATAACCTTCTGAAATAGATACAACTTGGGTTACAATTAGTTCATTAAACTATATTTTAAATTTAAAATAAAACAGATTTTCTGTGGATACGTTTATGTGTTACTAAAATTCGAAATAATAATCGACTTTATATTAAAAGTCTTCTTTAAAATATCAACTCATGAAAATATCAAACTTTCATGCATTTTTTTATTATACAATTTATTTATTAAATATTAAATATAGTCTCGTACTCCGTATTATTTTAATACGGAGTACAATCAATAGGTAAATAATAAAATAAAAGTTTGAAATTTAAACAAATACTTTACACAAAAATAATGTGAAACACAAATATAGTAAAATTATTAAGGACAGTGGAGACAGACAAAATCAAATGTGTTTGTGAAAAATTATATGATAAAGATTTTTTTTGATAGTGTTCCCTGAACATTAAAGTGTCGCTTATTTGAAACATATTTGATTTTGTTTACATTTGGATTGTCATGCATACATACATAATATGACAAAATACACTGTATTAAAGAAGCATTATTATAATTCTTAGGTTTTATGTGTAAATAGTATCCATGATAGTGATTGCAGGTGAGGGAATATTATGAATAATGGAGGTGTGCGATAATAACGTAGTTGTGTCCAATAAGGGATGATGCTATTTGTACCGACCGATTTGTGACATCTGTTACCCGACAATACTAATACTAGTATAATATATAGTACTAGGGTAATTTTAATTGAAATTTTCAATTTGTTAATGTTTTTTTATGTTCTGCCTGGTTTTTTAATAGGACGTTTATCTTTGAGTTTTGATTTCATTTTTGCTTAAAGAAGTTTTAAAGAATTTTTTTATTTTAAAAATGAAGTATAAAAATGTGGAAATTGTTATGCATTATCAAATTAAATACACCTAAAAATATATTGAAATTATTTAATATTTTGAAATGCTCTGATTTGTTTTTAATACGAAGATAATAAGTTGTTTGTTTTTTCATTCGAAAGAAGTTTGAAATTTTATTAAAATTATTAATAAAATAATATAACGCGGTTTTCATATGATGACAACACTCATCACAATATTTAAAAAGCGAGTCTCCGATAAATACTTTTTTTGAGAATTTTCATTTATTATGCATTATTAAATATCTCTAAAATTATTTTGAAATTAATTTAATAATATTATCATTAAAATACCCGTTTCGAGATTTTAGATATGTATTAATTATGATTAAATATTTAAATTGAATTATTTATACACCTGGCAACACCTAGCAACACCTAGCTGTCACAATGGATTTCGTTTGACCATTATTTATAAAATATATCAGTTTACGATTAACTACCTTCTATTGACAGAGACATGAAACGTGTTATAGATAATAGATGAATCTACATTAGTTGCCGGTCAGATAGGACTATTTTACTATTTCGAAAATGTCCCATTTAATAGTTTAAACAATCATTGAAAACCAACATTTTTTTACTTTTCATACATTTCGAACAAAACTGACAGCAAACATATTTCAAACGAAAGTATACGATATCTCGAAGGTATTCGATACATATTAAGGGCTACTTTCGCATATCTTCAATAATCAACAAATTTAAATGCAGTCTCACTACCAAATATTCTATTCCATTTTGAATATATGGCTCAGTTCCATAAAGACTTAAGAGCACACGGAATTTTAATGCTTGTACCCTGATATATTAAGGACTATTTTTTCTGTATATAGCGACTCTGTATACGCTGAGGATGGTTGAGGGATTGACCCGTACAGACAGACATACATACAGACATATAACATACACACAGTTAGACAATTATATATATTATTATATATATAAGTTATAGTAGTGTACTACTGTAGCAGACTATACTAATAGCCACACACAATCACATTCTAACTCGCCCAATTACTGTTCTCTTACTTTCCAACCACCCTATACAACCTCCTTTTTGCCTTGTTATTGTTTCTAATTTCGACTCAACTCTCTCCATTCCGCATTGATCTTTAACCTTGATACTATTTAACTTAACCTACATATTATATATTGTAAGCGTATTTAGTTATCAATGTGTGGAGGACTCGAAAAAGGTCCTTTATGTAATTTAATATATCGTGTTTGTGGATCAAGTGTCCGAAAACATGAGTTACCTGGCAAACATTATACTGTAAACATCTCTCTTCATATCTTCAGTTATATTTCACAGTAAAATGGGTAAATGCATTGTTACTACATGTCATATGGACTCAAACATACACTCAAATACATCTAGCCTCACTTTTTACCAAACACTACTTCTTTAACATGTTTACAATATTATTGCGTTATAATAATATAAATAATTGTCACAACCACTCTCAGTGATCACTATAAATGTGTTGAGTGAGGGAGACACACTTATGCCTTTATCGAATAGGAGAGAAGAGTGCAACAATCCACGGGTTAACACGAATTATTTATATGCAATGCGATATGTAATGTTTATATCTATGGCGTAAAGAAAGAATACAACAAAATATATCATCAACTAAGGATTTGCAATTTGTTCTTGTCATATAGCCTTGTGCTTTCTAAGATACAATTCAAAACTATGATATATACAGGTTTTTGAAATAAAACTTCGATATATTAAGGGTGAAAATAGGCAAAGTGAACGACGAAAATTCGTTATATCGAGGTTTTTGTCAATATTTATTTATGAAACTTCAGGGAGACTTAACATTGGAGTGTCAAGGAGATTTGAAAAAAATCGTTATATCGAGGTTCCACTGTATATGATTCCAGAATATTTAATTATTTGAGAAAATTGCAAAGTCACGTATAAATTGAATTGTCTTGAAAGTTTGTAATGGAATAAAAAAAATAGAGAGAAAATGCGTGTTTGTCGGAGCGAAACTACAAAGTGGGTGAACTGATGGATTTATTACCGATACGAAATATTTTATAAATAATATTTGGTTGCGATAGAATCTATTATGAAGGGGTTGTATTGATTTAACGCTAAATATTGGAGTATAAATTGTGTATTTTTGTATTTTCACAGGAGCCTCGTAACATTTTATAACCGGCCGCACCTTCGCATATAAAATATAATATTTATTGTAAAGTAGTGCGCCTTGGGCTGATTTCTAGTAATATAATAAAATAGCTAAACTCGTTACAGGCTTCACCAAACAATATAATATTTTAACACGAGATGATAAGTGCTCGGTGTAGTAGTGTGGGGCGGTGGGTGATGGCGTGGGGGAGGTTCTGAGGGCGGCTGAGGGCGGCTGGGGGCGGCTGGGGGCGGCTGGGGGTGGCTGGGGCTTCCTTCAGTCAAGTGGACTCAGTCGGTCTGGAAGTGTCTCCGGGTTAGTATCCCGGCCAGTGCTTCATCTTAACACTTGTTTAAATGTGTTTATCGTAATAGTTGGATAAGGAACTGGACAGGTATTCATCATTTCATTTATTTTTAACAATCGACTCTTGTTCTGGACTCCAAATATAAACTGCAGTAATTACAAAACACTAAAGGGATTTTCAATTTTAGAGAATATTTCAAACGGTTGTAGGATAGGGTATCACAAAAATATATTTTAACCTTGATTTTTAATAATAAATGAATTTTGTATAATTTCACAGTTATACAAAAAGCTGCTGTTATAAGATATCAAACAGAAATAAAAGTAGCTGAAGCTTAAAGGACACCGAAATTATTTTTAATTAGGGTAAAAAATATTCAAAAAAAATTTTCTCCTCTTATTAAAATATTCTCGATTAATCAGTCTATTTTCTATAATATTTTCACAAAAAAACCACGGGCCCATTCGTTATTGTGATTTTTTTAACTTGATAAATATTATTTTTGTCCCTAATATTTATTAGAAATCCATTTGTCAAATATTATTACAGGTGGGATTCAAAAGTTTTTAAAATACTTACATTTTTTACTGATTAATAATAATAAGCCACTATCGTTCCATTAAAAATTTAAATAAAAATGTCAGTAGGTACCTTACACAAGATCCAAACTGTGTTTTTTTAAACTTAATTTAGATAGATTTTTTTCTCCTTAAAATATTCTTACACAAATTAATTCGTGTACTCCTTTTTAAAGATATAATTTAAGAAAAAAAATAATTAGAAATGTCCACAACGGAACTCGACGACTTATTATGTACATAATAATTTTTAGTCAGCTATTTCCATTTAATAATGTTATTTGAGATGAGTCTGAACTATTTGTATTAAATGATAATATTAATAATGGTACATAATGTTGTTATTTTGTATTGAAAGCTTGATTCTGACTCTTTTGAAAACCTTTTTGAGGGATATAATTTTACCATATCCAAGCTAAGTTCAGTTACAGTGTCCAGGGACGTATTGTGATTCTTTATTAAATATAATATAATGATTGTGATAAATGTATTGTAGCGATAAGTGTATGGGGTGGAAATGTCCTTTTTATCTGCTTATTCTCCAGTATTTATGAGCCCCATTAAGACAAGACTCAAGGTCTTACAAAATCTTTTTCCTCACATCTGCTTCTTTTAACAGACTTCGTGTATAATTGCCAAATAAATAACGAGATATAATATATTGATTGTTCTAATGATATAATACTTTCAGTAGTCTCTATTAATCAACATAAAATATTGAATTGATTGTTTCATATTTTATTATTATTCCTCCTTATTCCTAATTTATATAAACCTCTTGCTGGTTTGCATATTTTTAATATTAATAATTATTCTGTCGCATTTATAATATGGAACCATGATCTCTTAATCTGATGATGATGAGTTGCTTTATTATGTAAATTATATGTTATTTATAATATAACAAATGCATCTTTTTGTATATTAATAATAAATGAATAGATTTTAAAATAATTTATTATGCAGTTCTGAAGTCATCGGTTATTAATTTTAATTTTAATTAAAATAAAATGGCAACACTATTTACGTTAATAGACCACGTTGTTAGAAATATTGTATGTTCACAGGAATAGCTGAGATTTTTAAAGTTGTCAAAATTATTATTGGAAAAAAAAATAAACTAGCAGGTCCAAATCATAAAGCTTGGGAATCCTAGGCGTGCGTCGCCGTAAACGTACACAGTGAAGACAGTAATAGAGTTGCTTTGCTGTAATTTTGACTGTTTTTTTTGTTAATTAGTGCCTCGCCCGAGGCTTAAACGAGGCATTAACTAACTAAAAACCGATCATAAGTGTAGCTAAGTAACTCTACTATCGTATTTACGGTGACGTATGCCTGGGAATCCATTACTTAAGTATAGGTGTCGATTTGCTAATCTTGTATAAAGATTGTATTTCCAAAACAGTTTTGGTAGATTTCTAGAGTTTATTGTGAAGGTTGTATCAACGATTGTATATAAGGTTGTTTTATTTTCAAATTATAATTTAATTCACATGATTAATAAGTAAGACGGTACTTTTAAAATGTAGTTTACTGGAAACATTTAAAATTGACAAGCCATTTTTTTTCAATTATTGAATCACGTTGGGACAACAAACAATTTCTGAAATCCAACAAGTCATCGCTAAAATAGAAGGGCATTCTGCAAAAAGTCGTAAAGAGTGTAATGGCCATATTTTATTCTTCATTACCTATAAATAAAAAAATTACAACTGTAAAAAATACGTGTTATTATATTAAAATGAAGAAGTGCTAACTCTTACTAAGAACAGTCTATATTATAATATGTGTTGTACTACTGAGGATTTGCTTGATCGGCGTGAAGTAACAGTAGACAATATTGATAATATGTATTAGATGTGTTTGCTATGATGATAGTAATAACAGGTGTATCTAGTAAATATAATACATATAAGGAGAGCAGTGAAGGAGTATCGGGTTCTTGGGATCAAATTGATTTATGTGTGAGCAAGAGGGAAACACATTGGTGAAAAATCACCTGACATTCATACGACTATCTTACCTACAACACTCTATCATCCATTATACGAGTACTCACATCAATTTGTAATACACACATACTTATTTAATCACTTGTGTTATTATATTTTAAACATTTGTTTATTTTTAGCTAAAGAATCGTCAAATAAATATTATTTATTACTAATAAGAGTACAATGTACACCTTTGTACAAAATTTTTGAGAGTGTTAACTTCTTGCTGGAATCCATAATTTAAAGAAAATTTATTTATAAAATATAAAGTCGTAATTAGTCCCGTCCCCGATAGTCAAGTACCCTTAAGGTTACTACTAAAAAAAATTATAATAAAATTTATGAAAATAATATGTTAAAGATCTACATTGAATCGATGGGTCATTAACAAAAAAATGTATCCGTTAATTGAGTTAAATTTGTAGTTTTATTCTACATGATCATAACTAATTGTAACCCAAGTTTTATCTATCTCAGAAGCTTATTTATAAATATATTATGTGAAAATATATAAAATGTCATAGTCTTATTATAATAAACGCTATTATGGCATATTCATAATTAATATGTACTTTAAATAAAAGCCAAACTTATTTGTCTGTTTATTTTAAAATATTCATTATTATATTAAGTATAAGTATTTTTATAATTTCATTATTTTCACACACCTTTTAATCACGAGCAATGCTTCATTGACCTGAAGTTATTCTCCTAAAATGACTGAACCAAACTATAATTTTTATTATAATAATGTCACAGTCAAGTCACAGATAAAACATTAGATATCGCATTGCATATAAATGATTCGTGCAATTTCGTGTAGCCCGTGTATTGTTGCACTCTTCTCTCCTATTCGATAAAGGCATAAGTGTGTCTCCCTCACTCAACACATTTATAGTGATCACTGAGAGTGGCTATGACAATACTTTGGCGATTAAAACGCAATAATATTATAAACATGTTAAAGAAGTAGTGTTTGGTAAAAAGTGAGGCTAGATGTATTTGAGTGTATGTTTGAGTCCATATGACATGTAGTAACAATGCATTTACCCATTTTACTGTGAAATATAACTGAAGATATGAAGAGACATGTTTACAGTATAATGTTTGCCAGGTAACTCATGTTTTTGGCCACTTGAGCCACTTGAAGTAAGCACGCATTTAGCCACTTTATATCTATGGTCACAGTATTATTATAATAAAATCTAATACGGCATGGCATATGATTGGGTTTGCACCAAAATACTGTTAAAATGGTAAAACAATAATATTTCAATTTGTAGATACGTTTTTGTATTACTATCCCATCAGAATAAAACTTATTCTTTAATTACAGTTAAACGTAGAAGAGAAAATAATAGGACGAGAAGTAATATATGGCATAAAATAGAATTGAGGAAAAGCCTGTAGTGTTTGTGGTTTAATACTGTAGTAGAAAGAGTGAAACATAAAGAAGATACAAACAAGTCTAGATAGAAGTGACCAATAAATCACATTGTAATCAAATCGGCAACACAAAGACTGTTTATAATTAAAGTTAGCGTGTACTGCGAAATAAAGGGAATCAATCAGAGAGAATTGGATGGAAACAATGTGACAATGACTCTTATATTGTACATACACTCGATACCAGCTATCTTCATGCTACTTGTCTATGGTAAGTTTACTATTATATTCTATTATGTAAAAATACAACAACAATTTTTTTCCATCAACTAAAAGCGTCTGAAACTGTAATTTTCTAAAAGTAATCCAACGCTTTTAAATTACACAATCTTATAGGTTTCAGTCAATCTATAACTATTATGTTGAAATTAAACCACATCCACGTTGATTAAACTTTGATCTGCAAAGAAATATTACCTATTTACATTGGTTAATACTTTCACTGATGATGAGAAACTTAATAAGTAACTATCTGACTTTTTAAATAAATTAAAAACTGACAATGGAATCGATTATTTAAGAAATGGAACAAGTCGATCAACTATCAGGAGATATTAAATCTACATATATAATTAACTTTATATCATGCGATATTTTATACTATTTGATTTTTTATTTGCTAATACTATTTGACATTTTGAAAAATCACATATGTGTTTGTTTAAAACGTTCAAAATAGTTTTTTTCCCGGATAAGATAAAAAGTGAAAAATAAAAAAACAGTTTTAAACAAAAATCCATTTAATAAAGTATAGTGTAGAATGCAATAATTTATATGTTACTAAAAGGTCGCTCCTACACAAGCCCTGTAGGCGGCAGAATTGGTGGAAAAGGGATCATCCAGGTGCACCAATTCGTTGTCCGTTGATATTAAAACCGTCGTCGTTATCCTATTTAAAAGAAAAATTAATGATTAATTATATTGAGGTCATCTCTTTGAATCTCTGTTATTCTAAGGGTGATATTTAGACATGTTCATCTGAACTATTGTGTGTGTTTTATCCTAAAGAAATCAAAATTTAAATTTGCCCAAAAAATACTTGTTCCCTTTCTTACATAACCGATTCAATAGTTGAGTAGTAGTGGTGATAATGATAATATTGATTAATAGAAGCCGGTGGTCTTCGTGATGTCCAAGTGAGTGTTCCTGAAGCTGTGGCCGCAGGATCAACAATCTCCTTACATTGTCGTTATGACCTGGAACAAGATTCACTGTACAGCATCAAGTGGTACAAGGGCCGCCAGGAGTTCTTCAGATACATCCCCCAGGAAGAGCCTCACACCAGAGTCTTTCCACTGCCGGGGGTCAATGTCGATGTGAGATAGTACAACTTAGGTTAGTTTATCACAACATTAACTTGACTAATTTGCATGGTTTAGATTGGCAGATCAGGTCCGGCAGGAGTCGTGCTGAGGTCCGTGCCTTCATACCTGAGTGGAAGATATCGCTGTGAAGTGTCTGCTGATGCTCCATCATTCCATACAGCCATGAAGACAAGTCACATGCAAGTCGTCGGTCAGCACATTATACTTTTATCTATATGACGGGCTTAATGGGAAGCTTTTTTAGACACCATAACGTGTTGATATTAACTATTATTAGTTACACAGCTCACCGACTTAATAATCAGCATTTACCTTACAAGACGATCGATCGCCATATTATTAATATTACTCCCGATCTCCCAGTGGTTATTTATCTTTTACTTGAGCGAGATTTGAACCCATAACCGCAGTATTTGTAGCCACACGTAATTGAAAAGTGAGCATTTTAACAAAAAAAATCTAATTATTACCGATTATCATTCATTGTAAAAGATTTTACTGTAAAGGTAAAAATTCAAGGTTAATATCGAACATTTGGAATGGACACTTTCTTGATGAAAAAAATATTACAACTTTTTGAAAATCGGCGGTGTCTTCTTTTATGAAAAGCCTTGCGAGATTCCTTATAAATTTCTCTATAAAATGGATAAGAAAGATAAGTCTCTCTTTCTTGAATTTGTAGAATCTTTTATTCAATATGGATTACGTTTCTACAATAAGGATATTTAAATCCTTGTCACACTAACTAATCAGAGTAAACCTGGATCCAGAGGATCGATCGCATTTTATTAATATTATTCCCGATATCCCAGTCGTAATAGCCAATAAAATTCATTAATTTTTTTACTTGAGCGAGATTTGAACCCATGCACACAAGAAAACGTGATCTTATCCCCTGATTTATATATTATATTATACAATATGTAATTTGAAATCTGCGCCTTTCAATTTGTGTCTCCTGTGAAATATGGCAAAATGGACTAAAGCATGTGGCAAAGAAAGCCGACGATATTCCATATTAGCTTTTATTATAACAAGACATGATTGTAAGTGTTCACATAATATATTTATAACTAAACTTCTGATTTAGATTCAACTTGTTTATAATATAAACATATTTAAGTCGGTATTTACCTTACAATTCAGGAAATCAGAGAAAACCTAAATCAATTGGGATTTTATTAATATTATTACCGATCTTCCTGGTGGTAATAACCGTTCAAATCATTTTTTTACTTGATCGGGATTTGAACCCATGATCACAGTAATTGTAGCCACGCGCCTTCTTACCATGGCATTAAACATACCATTTATTTCAATCAACTATTCATCTTTTCAATTTTCAACTGCTTTACCTTTTTTTGCTTTGTTTCCAAATTGTGGAAAATATTATTTTAAATTTCCAAGAGAAAAATGCTTTTCCAATTTACGCGCAAATAAGACCTGACATCTCTCTTGTCAATTATCAATTAAGGAAATATTACTGCGTAGAAAATGAAAATGAGAAAAACAGTGTATACTGTAATATTAAGACTGTTTCTGCTAAAGTGAATTCAAAGATACACCGACCAGGATATGAATCAATAGTGTAAGATTTATAGCATCGCAGCTGTTTGAAAGGATTTAAAGATAATATCAAAAATGGTATCGATATTGTAAATCAAGAGTAAAGCAGATATATGGTCGAATAAGCTTTGTTGAATGCTTAATCCGATTAAAGCAAAAGTTTTCACTTAGAATTTATGACAATCGATAGTAAAGACTACAGGAAACAAGCCTCGCATATTAGCCTATTATTATACCTGACTATCCTATTATAAAAGATAAATATTAATTTGGTTTTATACGTTGTTAATAAGATGCAAATTGGTTAGATGTTTATAGGTTCAGCTTTCCTTGTTCGGGTCAAAATTTTGTATAGAAGAAAAGTGAAATTTCCAATCAAGTCTCAACTATGATATTTGACAGAGAAGAAAGAGAGTATTAAAAGGATGAATCGAAAGATAAGCTCATATCAGATTCCGTTTTAAGTTTGTAAGAACAAAGAGAATCTTAGATTACTTTTCAATATGTATGATGGAGTTGTTCCTATAAACACTACACGTAATATTAATATGTACATATATTAAAATCGATAAAATAACATGTTCTTCGTCTGAACTTTTATATGTATTTATTTATTTACACCCCGAAGATGTTTTTTATACACAACAACGTGTTAATTAATTGTCTGTCGGTGATTTTAACTATTACTAGTTACACAGGTCACCGACTTAATAATCAATATTTACCTTACAATACAGGAAATTAGAGTAAACCTGAAGTATACGATCGACCTGGATTTTATTAATAACTTTCCCGATCTCCTAGTCGTAATAACCGATCAAATAAATTTAAACATTTTTGACTTGAACGAGATTTGAAACAATGACCACAGTATTTGTAGCCACGCGTCTTTAGTGGTAGAGATGTGCCAAAGTCAAACGAATACTGTAATATTATACCAAATATATTAGTATATCGCACGATTAATCATAATGACGTCGAATTTCTTCATATGAAAGCATTAATAATAAATTAGAATACTATAATATTTGTTTGATCTTGGTACATCTCTGGTTATTGGCATCTTGTTGTGTGTCCATAAATAGACAATACTAAATTGACTGTATCTTTTGCGTAACATAGTAACGTTTTATACTATTAAATATAATTTAGGAATAAAGGTAACCTATCGATATATTTCATGAAACTAAGTATAGTAGTTAATATCTTGATAGATCTGCCAGAAGGTGCACCAGAACTGGTTGCTGAAAGAATGAGGGTTTCTCCAGGAGACACCTTGAAGGTTCACTGCACTGCACCACCAGCTCATCCACCAGCTAACCTAACATGGCTTATCAACGGAAAAATGGTATAATGATTAGTACCTTTACATTAATTGCTACTCATTGCTGTAGTATAATAACAGTTGTGTTTTGATGCAGGTTAACAACACAAAAACAGATTTATTACCTATCGAGGATTCTGGCCCTAAGTACGTCCATCCGGGAAGAGGAGAGATAAACAGCAATATAATATTGGCAAGAAACCAATCAGAGGGGGAGGGTTCAGGTGAAGACATGACACTTGATGGACACCGAGGATTCTTAGAGATGTTCCCCAACGAGCAAAACAGACTGGAGCTGATAGAAGTGAGCCAGAGGAGGCAGAGTGCTTCCACCATAGCTGTGAATGTGTCTACAGATATTTTGAGGCAAGGGGCTTTAAGGGTGACTTGTAAAGCATCGGTTTATAATGTGTACAATGCACAGGCAGAGTTGCAGTTAGCAGCTGAAAGACCGCAGATCGCCTCTGTCTTAGTTCTGGCTACTGGCCACACCCACAGCTTA
This sequence comes from Agraylea sexmaculata, assembly GCA_022606485.1. NCBI lineage: Eukaryota > Metazoa > Arthropoda > Insecta > Trichoptera > Hydroptilidae > Agraylea > Agraylea sexmaculata. The sequence goes on along the minus strand of JAGTTH010002956.1, from coordinate 88,763 downwards.
GGTAATTTATTTGCATTATTATTACTTATTTACTGTAACATGTACATACATATATTCTCATTAAACACACTTAACTGTTTGCCTTTGAAATAACAAAACGTACTTTTGCATAAAGCGAGTTTTCAACCGCGAAAGTATATCGTATGAAATTAATGAAAACATCTTCGGTATATTCCATTATTAAAGAAGTATGAATATATGTATGAAAAGAACGTTAAACTCGGAGAAAATAAGGAAGGTGTTTAAGGATTTGTGAATATGTTTATGGAATTCCATATTAATTAAATATTATACGAGAGATATGCAATCAGACTATCAGTCACTTAAGATGAAAGATGAATTGAAAGTACCTACTTATTCAAATAAAAATTATTTTTAATTGAATGAAAAATTGTAAATCTGAGTATCACAGCAAATCAGGCCTAGCACAAAATAATAATAAAATAATTTATTATGACATTACGAAATGATGTTAGTATCGTATGGCAACACTGTTCACTTAATTTTCGTAGTTCGTTGACCTGAAGCGTCTTCACATTATTCCAGTGGGTTTGGTTGAGATTGGAACATGTTAGTCTTAAAAAATAGCTCTATTCGTTAAAAAGTAATCATTAAATTAAGTATTACATAAACAACTATAATATTACGAAAATAGGTTTGATTTTGGTAAGAAAGAAGGTGAATTTTGTTAGGCTTTTTTAGCTGAAGGCAGACAAACTGCGTCTCGTCGGCCGGTAATAAATTATTTTATTTATATATTTTTGTCATCAGGTTGGCATTACATGAAGGACTTTAAAATATTTGAAGTTCAATTAAAGACATTTCTTCCTGCAATAATTAATATATATATATATATATGTATTATCTGTAGCCCTTGTGTATGTATCTAATGATAATGTAATGATTTTAGTCAATTTATTTTACAGGGTTTCGAGCAATGAGAGATCTGCTGATACTAATATTGTCATTATGGATTCAAGTGGTCAACATTATACGGTAACATGACACTGAGTGTTAAAATATATCATGAATGTACATAGAGAATAACTGTTGAGGTCGTTGTAGATGTTTGATAACTTTTATGTAGCATTAATACAGTATAAATAAAACAATGGTTCAGAAGTAATCTTGTTTTATTAATGCAGTGCGGTGTGAGTAAAGAGTAAGAGCTTAGTTAAAGTATTGACTATTTGCGGCATTTGCTTGCCATGCTCGTACTTGCCTTCCTCAGTAACTGTGAACTCCACAGCCACCCTGTAGTTGACTATGGTCAGCAAGGTTGTGAGGTCCTGGACCAGGCCATACTCCTGGAGTACTTCACACAGGTACTTGATGTAATAGGAGCCCAGTGCACTATTCCTGAACGACACAAATCCTGCAACATGTGGTGTATAACAAATAACACATGGTGGTATTCAATAACACAGCACATCCTTGTCATAGATATTATACTAACGTTCATTCGTGGAATACTGACATAATAAGTTAGGCACAAAGACACTGTCTTCAATAGGTTTACTATCATCAATATCCTTCACGGCTCCACCCAATCGACCCTTATCAACTTCTTCTCCTCGACAAGCCTCCGGTGTAATAATACTAATACTGATTATACTATCCGATATTGTGTATTATATTATATTACCTGTATGAAAAACACCTTGGGCACGTCTTTCAAATTGTTTTTAAATATGTTAAACAGCATATTTTTATGATAACAACAATCGAAAGCGTGGAGATATCCATTGGGAGCTCCGTGTGTTAGTATCACTATAGCCAGGCATTTTATATTATCTAACTTTGCAACTGAAATATGTACATTACTTTAACAATACCCGGATGAGATTAATTGAACAACTCACCGTCTATGATTTTATTTCTAATTGCGTCAACTCTACAATCGGTCTCTACTTGAACGGTGAAACCGAGACTTTGAAGACACTTTTTAATATTCTTTTTGTCTTCGTTTGTTCCCCTTCTCGCCTTTAAAGCGCTATCCGAAAATAGGAGGTGATTGAAGATGATAGCCTTTAATATTCCACCTGACATGGAAAAGTATTCCTCCATTGCCACTGTATTGTTTCTCCACCCACAATATTTATAACCTTAAAACGGTCGTCAGTTATCTTCAAATAACACGGCGATAACGCAGTCGTTATCTGTTAATACTTACTATCATGAAATCCACATATACATATATATTGATGTGATGGAAAGAAGGAAAATAAGGAGAGAGAGGAAACGCCAACGATTGAGTGACAAATGGATTTAATTCAATTTAAAGTGGCAATGGCCCCGGCCCCGGCCCTTCTCAGTATGTACTGTGGGGCCGCTGATAAATACCCCTGGCCGTACATATTTCACAAGCCCTTTGCATCGAAAATACTTTTTAAAAGACCTCGATCGATAAACTTATCCTTTCGGCCATTACATGTATAAACATATATATTTTTCAATTTCATTTCGATCGTTTTCCCCGTTTTGTACTACATATTTATGAACAATTACCATAATATATAAAAGTAGCGTCAAATTTCATTACAGAAAGGAATAAGAGAAGAGTGCAACAATACACGGGTTACACGACTTCATTATATGCAATGCGATATCTAATGTTTATATCTATGGAGATACTATTCTATAAATATTGTTGTATAAAATAATATAATTGTTGGGGTTGAATGTTTTTTTATATATATAATTATTTATTAGTAATTTCACAGTAGAACTTGTATCCAATAGACTACGATTGCCTTGCAAATAGCGAGGCTCTTTAAATAAAAGTCTTTACAAATAGGCAATCTCATTTAATCACTATGCATTTTCCAAGTGCATTTGGATTCCAATTAAAAAACTTTTAGACATTCTGAAATAAAGGCGATTTTTGATTGGTTTCAATCATGGAATTAAATGAAAGAATTTTTTATTCAGATAAATCAATTAATGATGTATTTTTCGGTAGGAATAATGTATTAATGGTTATTTTACCAGTAAGAGTTATAGTACAATGATGAATTTTCCGGTACAAACAATGGATCAATGATCAATTTTCCGGTAGAACTAATGTATCAATAGTTAATTTCTCGTTTTTCATAAAAAAATAGTAGAATACTTATAAATAAAGGATAGTGATTAATTTTTCGTTACGAGTAATAGATTCACGATCAATTATTTTACTTTTATAGGTACATTGAAATGAAATCAGAATTATCCGATACAGCTATTGAATTAATGGCGAATTTGCTGATGGAATCTATTATATATGATATCTATTTTTCGGGATGAGTAATTGAATAGTTAAAGAGTCAAAATACATATTCGGTATGAATCTTCTAAGATTCCAAATAATAATTAGTGTGTCGGTAGTATAGTAAAGTATAATGGTAATGTTTTGATATGGAGAGGTGTTAAGGCAACCTCTAGGAATATTGGCATCAAAGTCACAGACTAAGTTACCGCAAGTATTAGTAGTGATAGTTAGATAGCAGTGTCTAGTAATAGTATAGATATGATATGATATTCAATTAATGAAGTCCAATCTCACCTGTGCTGAATATTCATCAAGCCTAACTTTCAACAACACGCCAGCTCTTCTCTCTCTGGCTTCTTCATCACTAACTTCCAACTACTACTAATATATCTATTATATTTTTATGGTTATTACTTTCAATTAATGCAATTCTTAAAAGTGATAATGAAGTGAGTCAAATGAAATGGAACATTATTAGCCGAGTCATTTAAGCAAGAAGTTATGCAGTTATGCATTTCTCATTTAATATTTCGTCTATCTGTAATACGGTACCTTAACTTGTCTACAGATTACAAAAGAATAGTTATCCGTTGTAATAGAAAAGGTTGCGTGTTGCGGGGATGTAAAAAAAATAATGTAAAATTGAGAAGAAAGAACGTGTAATTTTGGAGAGAAATAATAAAACCGTCATTTACACAAATGAACACAGCCTTCCTTGGCTCACTCTTCTTATTTAATATTGAAATAAGTGTATTTGTTTAGGATAGTCGTATGCTCAGGATGTACTACTATACAATATTACTTGTTATAATATATTAAGGGTAAGTATTATAGTACAGGATTCAAGGTGTAATCCAGGCCTTGATCCCGTTTCTGGCTACATCCATCAATCAATTCACTTCTAGACTTAATTCTGACTGACTGAACATTCTCTAACAGCTTTTTTTTATTATTAAATATTTAATTTAACAGCCAGTAAATCACGGGGATCATTGTGTTATTACACACGGGTCGATGATAATAAATATGTTTCACGTGTCTTAAATTTAGTAGGTACATAAAATTTAATCAGTTAAAATAATCTAATGGAAGGTAAGCTATCGCATTTTAAAAAAATGATACATTAAATAACTATTATTACAGTTTGGGTCACCTGTATATTTAAGGCTTTTGAAGCATTTGAAGCTACATTTTATATAAAAACTTGATACTAACCCTTATTATATTATAATACCTGTTACCAAAGACACCTTGTAAAAGATATATTATAATATTTTACTCAATTACCTACAAACCGAAAATTTCAGTATACGCCCTTATTCTATACAGCGCCATCAATTGTTTTTTGATAAAAATAACATTTTCGCGATAATCGATCTTCCATTAAAATAGTATCTAATTAAATAAAGTCCATCTTGTAGAAGATGTTTATTTATTTACGCCCTGAGTATCTTTTTTAAGAGGATTTTTTTTAGACACAACAACGTGTTAATTGTCTGCCGATGATCTTAACTATTACTAGTTACACAGGTCACCGACTTAATAATCAGTATTTACCTTACAATACAGCAAATCAGAGTAAACATGAAGTATACGATCGATCTGGATTTTATTAATATATCTCCCGATCTCTTAGTCGTAATAACCGATCAAATAAACCAATTGAACCAATGACCAACCAGTATTTGTAGCCACGCGAATTATCCCCTGAGTTATTATTGTGCACATTAAAATGTCATTATATTATATGTAAAAAAATAAATACATAGGTGATTTTTCTAGCCAAAACTGAATAAAATAAATTGTAAAACGATTTCAAATCTGGATATATTATTATAATATGATGATAGTATATCTTTATGAATGGTTTTGTGAGGTAGTTTCCATCAAAAATAAAATAAGTGGTAGTTCTATAGAAAACAGAAAGTGTTGGTAATAAGAGGGTTATTATTGTAGATAATAGTAAAATATGAAGGGAAGAGAGTGAAGAGTGCAGGACTGTGGCTTGGCTGGATTTGGCTGTTAGCCCATTCAAACAACGACTTGTAATGAGAGCAAATTATAAAGTGGACGAACCAGTAGAACCACCATCACTATCACTATCAGCACTATATGTACATATACAATATCACGGATCTATTTAGTTGACAACCCTGACTTGCCAAATTGCACACTTAGCTGTTCAACGAGCCACCGCCGGACTATTATACTTATTATATGCATACTACCTACAACATTCTTACTATTTCAGAACTCTAATATTATTGGTTCATCGTGACTTTATCACGTATCAATATTCGGTAACACACAAACACATCTACAAACAATCAATAAATATTATATGTGGTTTTACTATTAATGATCTTAATTAGTTGTTACTGTATCGCAAAAACAGACAGGGTGGGCTTGAAATAACTGAGAATATTTTAGGGGGCGATAGGGTATCGCAAGGATAAGTAAAAATATAATTAATAAGATTATAATTATAGGTTTTGGAATCGAGTTTGGGCCACCATCTTGGTTTCTGTGAAGTACGTGTGTATTGTGTCTGTTATATGTAATTAATAATTATATAATGTATTTTTCCACTTCTTCACTTTCAGTTATTTCAAGTCCACCCTGTATAATATAACAGCATAGTTTATTTATTTATTACACATTAAATCTAAGAATAATAATGCTTCTTTAACACTGTGTATTTTGACATAGTAGGTATGTATACATGACAGTTTGATGTTTTCACGATTTGTATTTTAACGAAAACGTTTAATATAAAGTCGATTATTATTTCGAAGATCAGTAACACTATATTAGTAGATAAATACGCACTAACTAATTGTAACTCAAGTTGTATAGTGTTATCATAATAAAAACTAATATGGTATATATTAATAATAATTGTGTACGTTATATGATTGCTCAAAAATAATGAATAATATACATATTATAATAAAGAAATACTAATAGTTATCTCCTTGTAAACTGTTAATTTGTAGATAAGTTTTTGTACTGATAAACCATCGAATTGTCAGTATTGACTACATTCTATTTTACAGAATATTATTATGATATGCAAACATTTAGCATATGCGCTACAACAATGAACGTTTATTAGCAATAAAAATTACAATGACATTTGAAAAAAATATAGAACACTTTGTTATATTTCTAGCTGTATTATAATCAAACCTCGACCAAGAGGGTGAAGTAAATGTAATTTTTATTGTAAATTTAAAGAAGTAGGTACTTTGAAATCCATAATTGATCGTAGACAGAGTGGACTTGAAATAACTGAGAATATTTTATGAGGTGGTAGGGTATCGTAAATATAACCGAAAAAAATATATTTGTTAATAACTTAAAAATTTTAATTTCACAGTCACAGTCAGTACTTCACAGAAACAGCTGATTCCAAGATGGTGGCGCGAACTCAATTCCAAAAGCACTATTATTTTTTTTATTTGATAAAAAAACTTATATAAATATGTTTTCAATTATTCTTGCGATACCCTACCACCCCCTAAAATATTTACAGTTATTTCAAGTCCACCCTGTATAATGTAATTTTTGAAAATAAAAAATACATCGTATATTCTGTTTTATTAAAAATCATTTAATGGCTAATCAACTTTGAGACACGCTTTGAATGTAATCTTTATAAAAATAAAACATTGATTATAAAATACATTTTAATATCGAATATGAATCACGACAAGCGGAGGCGTGCTTTGTCTGAAATTAATCTAAGACACGATGTAAGAGTTATGGTTAAAATATGAATATAAGTACGGCGATGGAAGCACAGTCACAGTTTTAAGGGCTCGAGCACCGCCATGTTGGCCACCACTGTCATCCTGTGCTTGAGTATTGCCATCACAACTACCACAGCTGATCCAACACTGATAGGTATCATCACTATTACATCATTACTAACGCTGACAGACAACTCGATGTATTCATTACAACATCACTGTTGCCTCTGTCTGTGTCTGTGTCGGCCTTCTAACATCGGCGGTGTCGGTTAGCTTTTAGACCAGCTCTCACATCATTCAGGTGCCAATAGGTTTGGTTTCGGTTCGGAACATGTTAGTTATAATAAGTTACAAAGTAATCATTATATTAATTCCTTTACACTACTATTACATAAAAATATATAATATTACAAAAATGGGTTTCATTTAGGTAAGAATGGTGAATTTTGGTAGGCTCTTTTAGCTGCACTTAAAGGCAGACAAACCTGCAGATTTTTCTTGCAACAATTATAAAAAAACAATAATTAAAAATCCCTCCGTGGATGTTTGAATTTAATATATATTTTCGTTCTTTCGATCTTGTAATCTTTGTTTTCCTTTAGGACTGCGGTATCGCCATGGCGACTTGGGATAGCCTCCTGTAATACTGTTGCGATATTGCTGATATATTTTGTATATATTTAATATTAAAAATAAATAAATAATTTCAATGCCCGAAGACTTCAATGCGTTAAGAATATGTGAATTTTCTGTTATAAATTGTGCTAATTATATGTTTTGGATTTTTTTGTGGAAAAGTTAAGTAATTATCGCTACAGTTGTAAATTATCATTTTGTATGAAAATTTTTTATCAACGTACATTTTATTTTTGTGTTGAAAATCACACACATATTCTCTATTGTAACGATTGTAGAAACGTACTATGTTTGAATAAACCAATTGAGCAAGTAAGGTTCTTAAGCTATGAGATTGTTTTTTTTTTTTAATAATACGGATGCTGCTAATTATCCAGCAAATATATAATCTTCATATATTTCAATTTAAAGCAAATTGCAGCATTTTGGAAGTATATTCCCTATGTGCAAACACAGAGTGTCAATTATGGTGTCACGGTCAGAAGACATGTGTCAAAGAATGCAATCCTCAACATTGCCAAGCAGGTTGTGTTTGCCGAGAAGGATATGTTCGAAACAGAAAAGGATTGTGTGTTAAGCCATTGGATTGCGGTAATTCTTGTATTTAATCATATTCAACAAATATTTTAATACAATTATGAATTAACAGGAAAATGCTTCGGGAGAAACGAAGAATTTAAGTGTGGAGCTAGACTGGACCGTAGTTGCGATAGATTGTTCGAACAAAGACTATTGGTGAATAATACATGCTGTCATGGTTGTTATTGTAAAAGTGGCTTTGCTAGAAATAACCAATATGACTGTGTTCCAATCAAACACTGTCCGGGTAAAGTCATAGTTTAGGGAAACTGCATTACATACCTGACATCTACAACATATTATTAAGCTATTTGTCCGTTTCAGGAATCAATATTCCGATCAACGCGGAATTCCGAGAATGTGGAAGTCCTGTAACTTGTCTAAATCAATTCGACGAGAGTAGTAATACCACGAAATGCAAGCCTGGTATTTATTGTATAGACGGCTATGTTTTTAACCACGACAACAGATGTGTGGAACCAAGTCAATGCAGTACGAGATACACGACATTATATCTAATTAAATATGAATTGATTCGGTAATATTAACCACGTGGTTTATATTCAACAGGGTGTCCAGATCCTAACGCAGTTTTCACTGAATATCCGAACCCTTGTCCGGGTGGGACGTGTGATCTTCCAGACTTCCAAGAATGTTCTTTGAAACCTAAACGTGTTGGCTGTCAGTGTAGGACAGGATTCTTAAAGGACCTACTAGGAAATTGTGTACCATCAAATTTGTGCCGTAAGTTAACCACACTATTAAACAACCAAATCGAATAAAAAATGAATAAGGCATGTTATTATTACAGAGCGAATCAACAACCGTTTAAGACGTAATAATCAACTCGGCAGGAATAATGACAATCTTCAAAATTCTCAGGGAAAGAATGATACGATTCAACCAAATACAATAGTAAAATATGATAAACCCAATGGAACAGATAATCAGAAATCTTCCATTAAAGTTAGTAAGGAAAGTATCAATATAGGGAATGGAAATAATAATACCGACAAGGATAATAATAGCGAAGGTCACAGTAGTTACATCAATCCTAAACAAAATGATAAACAATCAGATAATCATCACACCCACGGTGGGGCTAGAGATGATGACGAGGATATAGTTGAAGTCCGTCACTATACACGCAGGAAGCACATCAGGAGAGATCATCCTCATCACAGTCATCACGGTCACGGATGCGGAACACCAGACAAGCACTGTGCGGACAACGATGGTGATGATGATCAGGTTGAAGTTCGCCATTATATTCGTAATAAGCACATTCACAGACACGATAAAAAAGAGAAGGTCAATGTATCCCAAGCAAACGAGCATGCTCATGGTGATGATGGAAAAACAACTAACGACAAGACATCTTATAAGAATTACAAAAATATTACTACCATTGATGAGCAGGTAGAGGAAAAGTCCCACGATGATGACAATAACGACGATCTTTTAGAAATACGTCACTACGAAGAACATGTACGTAGACGAAATGGTAAAAACACGAAGAATGTTCGTTTAAAGGTCACTGTTGAGCATTCGGGCACCGGGGAACATAAAAATAAAAATCTCACAGATGAGTGGAAAAACCACAACTCTCATGGTAATCATAGTTCAATAAAGCATTTGAATATCAATAAAACTATTATAGTTGAGCATGGGGGAGAAAGTCCTCACAAAAAGCAAACTCGTGTAGAAATTTCCAAAAATAAAGACAATGTAAACCAAGGCAATGGAATTAAAGGTGGATATTCTTCTAAGGAAGTCATCAATAAAACTGTCATAGTTGAGCACGGAGGACAAAATCTTCACAAAAAGCAAATCCATATAGAGACTTCAAAGAGTAAGGATAATGTCAAGCAAGGCAATGGAATTAAGGGTGGACATTCGTCTAAGAAAGTCATCAATAAAACTGTCATAGTTGAGCACGGAGGAAACAATCTTCACAAAAAGCAAATCCATGTAGAGACTTCAAAGAGTAATGATAATGTTAAGCAAGACAATGGAATTAAGGGTGGACATTCTTCTAAGAAAGTCATCAATAAAACCGTCATAGTTGAGCATGGAGGAAGCAATCCTCACAAAAAGCAAATCCATGTGGAGACTTCAAAGAGTAAGGATAATGTCAAGCAAGGCAATGGAATTAAGGGTGGACATTCTTCAAGAAAGTCATCATAAAACTGTTAGAAGGAGCATAGAGGAAATAATCCTCACAAAAAGCAAACTCATATAGAGATTTCCAAAATAAAGACAATGTAAACCAAGGCAATGGAATTAAGGGTGGAAATCTTCTATGAAGTCATCAATAAAACTGTTATAGTTGAGCACGGAGGACAAAATTCACAAAAAAGCAAATCCATGTAGAGATTTCCAAAAATAAAGACAATAGGATTAAAGGTCAACATTCATCCAAAGAATATCAATAAAACTGTCATAGTTGCTGTTTTGAGGATGAATCTCACAAAAAGCAGATCCATGTAGAGACTCAAATATTAAGAATAATGTCACAAGGCAACGGAATTATCCAATTTAAGAAAGTTATCAATAAACTGTCATAGTTGAGCATGGAGGACGAAATCCTCATAAAAAGCAAATCCATGTAGAGACTTCAAAGAGTAATGATAATGTTAAGCAAGGCAATGGAATTAAGGGTGGACATTCTTCTAAGGAAGTCATCAATAAAACTGTCATAGTTGAGCATGGAGGAAACAATCCTCACAAAAAGCAAATCTACGTAGAAATTTCCAAAAATAAAGACAATGGAATTAAGGGTGGACATTCTTCTAAGGAAGTCACCAATAAAACTGTAATAGTTGAGCATGGAGGAAAAAATACTCACAAAAAGCAAATCCATGTAGAAATTTCCAAAAATAAAGACAATGTGAACCAAGGCAATGGAATTAAGGGTGGACATTCTTCTAAGGAAGTCACCAATAAAACTGTAATAGTTGAGCATGGAGGACGAAATCCTCACAAAAAGCAAACTCATGTAGAGATTTCCAAAAATAAAGACAATGGGAACCAAGGCAATGGAATTAAGGGTGGACATTCTTCTAAGGAAGTCATCAATAAAACTGTCATAGTTGAGCACGGAGGACAAAATCTTCACAAAAAGCAAATCCATGTAGAGACTTTAAAGAGTAATGATAATGTTAAGCATTGCAACGGAATTAAGGGTCAACATTCTTCTAAGAAAGTCATCAATAAAACTGTCATAGTTGAGCACGGAGGAAACAATCTTCACAAAAAGCAAATCCATGTAGAGACTTCAAAGAGTAATGATAATGTTAAGCAAGACAATGGAATTAAGGGTGGACATTCTTCTAAGAAAGTCATCAATAAAACCGTCATAGTTGAGCATGGAGGAAGCAATCCTCACAAAAAGCAAATCCATGTGGAGACTTCAAAGAGTAAGGATAATGTCAAGCAAGGCAATGGAATTAAGGGTGGACATTCTTCTAAGGAAGTCATCAATAAAACTGTCATAGTTGAGCATGGAGGAAACAATGCTCACAAAAAGCAAATCCATGTAGAGACTTCAAAGAGTAATGATAATGTTAAGCAAGACAATGGAATTAAGGGTGGACATTCTTCTAAGGAAGTCACCAATAAAACTGTAATAGTTGAGCATGGAGGACGAAATCCTCACAAAAAGCAAACTCATGTAGAGATTTCCAAAAGTAAAGACAATGTGAACCAAGGCAATGGAATTAATGGTGGACATTCTTCTAAGGAAGTCTTCAATAAAACTGTCATAGTTGAGCACGGAGGACAAAATCTTCACAAAAAGCAAATCCATATAGAGACTTCAAAGAGTAAGGATAATGTCAAGCAAGGCAATGGAATTAAGGGTGGACATTCGTCTAAGAAAGTCATCAATAAAACTGTTATAGTTGAGCACGGAGACAAAATTACAAAAAAGCAAATCCATGTAGAGATTTAAAAAAATAAAGACAATAGGATTAAAGGGTCAACATTCATCCAAAGAAGTTAATAATAAAACTGTCATAGTTGAGCATGGAGGACGAAATCCTCACAAAAAGCAGATCCACGTAGAGACTCTTCAAATATTATGATACGTCAAGGCAACGGGAATTAAGTGGGTCAACATTCTTCTAAGAAAGTCAACAATAAAACTGTCATAGTTGAGCACGGAGGAAACAATCTTCTACAAAAAAGCAAATCCATGTAGAGACTTTCAAAGAGTAAATGATAATGTTAAGCAAGACAATGGAATTAAGTGGTGACATTCTTCTAAGAAAGTCATCAATAAAACCGTCATAGTTGAGCATGGTGAAGCAATCCTCACAAAAAAGCAACGAGTGGAGATTTAAAGAGGGTGATAGACGGGCAAGGCAATGGAATTAAGGGTGGACATTCTTCTAAGAAAGTCATCAATAAAACTGTCATAGTTGAGCATGGAGGACGAAATCCTCATAAAAAGCAAATCCATGTAGAGACTTCAAAGAGTAATGATAATGTTAAGCAAGGCAATGGAATTAAGGGTGGACATTCTTCTAAGGAAGTCATCAATAAAACTGTCATAGTTGAGCATGGAGGAAACAATCCTCACAAAAAGCAAATTCATGTGGAGATTTCCAAAAATAAAGACAATGGAATTAAGGTTGGGCATTCTTCTAAGGAAGTTATCAATAAAACTGTCAGAGGCAGAGGAATTAAAGGTCAACATTTCTCCAAAGAAGTAATCAACAAAACTGTCATAGTAGAGCATGAAGGACTAAATCCTCACAAAAAACAAATCCATGTAGAAACTTCAAAGAGCAAAGACAATATCAAGCATGGCGATAGAACTAAAGCTGCTCATTTCTCCGAGGAAGTTATTCATAAAACTGTTATAGTTGAGCACGGAAGCCCTAACTCTCACAATAAACGTATTCACATAGAAAATTCCAATAATAAAATAAAAAATAATTATGATGGCGGGAATACAACCACTGTAGTAAATTCCACCGAGAAAAATCAAAATGCAAAAAACAATAATTTCAAGAAACGTCGTAATGAATCTCCAAATATTGAGGGTAATGATGACGACGGCGATGATGATGAAGTGGAAGTTAATCATCATACTGACACCAAGCACATTAAACAATATAAGAAAAAGAACATTTCCCGTGATCTCCAGAATGGATCTAGTGTAAAGCGATCTAGAAAGTACAAAAATGTTGATGATGACGCTGATGATTCGGACGAAGACGAAGAAGTTCATAAATATACGTCCAGTAAACGAATTCATAAACAGAAAGGCCGTGAATATGATGCCAGTGGACAGCATTCCAGCGAGGAGGAGGAGGATGATGAAATTAAAAATAAAATAGCAGTAGGTGATCATGACGATGACGATGACAACGACGACGACGATGACGATGATGATGTAATCGAAGTCCACCATTATACTCGTACCAAACGTATCCGTAAAAATAAGAAGAAAAAGAATAACCACCGTGGCCACAGAAACAGAACTAATCGCAAGCACAGTGAAAAGAAAACTGTGACAGTTGAAGACGGCGCCGATGGTGATGCTGACGAAGAACTTCACAAGTATACCTATGGTAAACATGTTAAAAAACACAACAATCAAAAGAAAGACAGTAACCATCGAGAGCACGAGTTTGGAATGAGTTCATCTAAAGGAAATCAAAATAAAACAGCGTCTCTCGGTGATGACGATGATGATATAGTGGAAGTGAAACACTACACTCGCACCAAGCATATACGAAAACATAGTGGCAAAAAGAATTGTGGTCACGGAAACTTTACTAATCTAGACCAAGAAAATAAAACTATCTCAGTTGAGGATGGCAGTGACGGTGATGAAGAATTTCAAAACTTTACTTCCACATACCGTATATATAAAGATGGCATCCATCATAGTCACGATAACGGAATTGATCTAAGGGATTATGTCGAGGAATATGCCAATAACGGCACTGTCTCAGTCGGGCAACAGGTCGAAGGTGCCCAGCTTGATGACAAAGACAATGATGGTGGTGATGTAGTGGAAGTCCATCATTACAGTCGCACCAAGCATATCACTAAGCACAATGGCAAAAAAACAGGAAACGCAACAATTGTAGGACATTCCTGCAAGAACCCTCACAATAATGCTGCAAGTAGCGATGGAGTTTAACGATAGCCAAGTAACTATTCTTAAATACGAGTAAACATAGCCACAATCTGAATGAACACCACAACTAGCCTAAATATGTGTGGATGAATTAATATTGTTTTGGATAGGCAAATAAAACATTTAAAATAATTAGTTAACATTTTATTATGTTACATATTGGAATTCATAAACTCTATGTTTTTGGCATGTTGTAATGTTTTAAAGTATAATGCCAGTTTTATGAACGCCTGACAGTCATTACAAAAGCAGTACATTTATTTGGAACCCGACTGATGATTTGTAGTTTGTGTAAAACTGACATTATATGAAATCAAATGCAACAAATCACTGTTATTCAAATAATTGAACAGAACACAATACAAAACTTATACTAATATTGCTTAGCGTTAAAGGAGATATAATCAAAATAATATATGTACTATCAATAATTACAAGTTGTTAGTAAGTGATATCAAAAGACAGTAGGTAACAATTGTTTAAATCAAAATAAAATAATCTCTTTATCAAGATAAAATAGAGCAAGAGGTTGGTGTCCATAAGTATGCTCACGTAAAAGCTAATTTTCAATTTATCGAATTGTAGAAACAACATAATATACATTTTTCTTTGGCTTTGATGATCCATTAAATGAAAAATAAAAGATTTAGAACATTAGACTGGATTATGCGTATGGTAAATGAAGAAAATATAAATAATAAAATAATTTAATTCACTAGAAAATTATATTTTTTCACAGATTAATTGTGATTGTTCCTTTGGCATTGTTGCAAATGACAAAATATGTTAATTGTTAATTCTATTAAAAAGGCCTACGTTGAATTGTCAATATAATAAATATACACACAATATGAAAAATAAATACAGGCTATCATTGCGAGGAAATGTAATCGTCTTTACTTTACTTGTTATTGGCAGAAAAGGCAACTTTAGAGCAATGACATACACAAATACATACATAACTGTTATGTACAATTATTTACCACAATATAATTAAAATGAGTATAATTTAAAATATTATATCCATAATAAGTGGAGGGCGACAACAGCTTCACCGAGAGCCCAAGCCATTATTTAGTTAAATCAGATCAAAGACGTATGAGATTTGTTATAACTATCAAGTAGATCAAAACAGAGCGCAAGCTAATATTAGGTACCTATAATAATTGTAGGGTTAAGTGGCAAACTCAAGTCTTTTCAGTGAAGCTCCTAGTACAAGCTTTTAGGTTATGATTATATTGTATAATATTGATCTTTACTCGACCACCATTAATATGATCATTTTCATTATTATTAGAAAAATATTAGTTTCCTATGCGTATCATCATAAGTAATTAAAACTATTTGTCGGTCACAGAAATGTTGCTCGATGATTTAGGAACACATTAATTACAATTGGCAAAATAAAGTGAGTTACATATTCTATAAGTAAAGTAAGATATAGATAATTGTTCATTTAGCATTGTGTCATTTTGTTTGGTGACTAGGAAGTAGTTAAAGATAAATCAAACATGGCACCGCACCTAATACAATACATATTATCGGAGGGTAACTATATTACAATCATTCATATACGAATACTGTAGCCGTGAAATATAATAAGCGAGTATTTGTTGAAGGTTAGTTACAGTAATAAGGATACATCACAGCATGTCTCTTACTTGTTGCGTGTCCATATTCAATATTAAACATCGTAAAAATGTCATTTCTTTGCGAGCATTCTCTAAAATCACTCTGGGGTCTTGTGATGTGCAACGCAAACAGTTCGGTGCAAACACCATGGCCAAGTTGGCTGAATCCATTTTAGTTTGAGTCACCACTTCTGGTGTCGAAAACTGTTGCAAAAATCCAATTAAATAAGTAAGCACCTGAAAACATGATTGAATCATTGAATGCACTCCTCTCTTTGATTGTTCTATATGAAATGTAATGAATGATCACATACCAATCGATTCAATCTAGGAAGCCGTTGGACTACTTCAAATGCATTGTCGGTATTATCAGGATCGGCAACACATTCCGCATACAGAGTGTCCGGAATGAGAGGCTCGTAAAGTTCTCTGTACCATAGCTTCAAGAGGCTGGCCGGAGCATGAGCGTCTGCATCAATACACAAATACATTATTTGCAAATATAATACTTAATTGATTAAAAGTGTGTATATTATGAAGCCTCACCGGTTATGTGTATCTGTTCAGGCAATTCCCAGTTGTCTAATCGAGCTTTAAGTGCATTGACCTCATCTACATCAGCTGAAACTCTGAATATGCCTTCTGTTTGTTTACCTTGCAGCGCCAACACCTTCAAAACATTTGACAACATTCTCAATTTACATGAAAAAACATATGTACATATGGTATATATTTTTATACAACACCTGTTGAGAGAGAGCAACTTGAATCCAAGGAAGTTGTCTATTAGGAAATCGATCTTTTTGCAAGGCCATCACTTCAGTCAATGTATTGCCAAACATGGATGATCTGAATATTTGTATCTGGAATACATATGTATGATTGAATTAAATTATATAGATTATGATAAAAGTATTATTTATAACAATTATATAGCAGTTTGGACTTACTCTAGCTTGATCTATATCTTCAGTATTGGGTTTACGTGGTTGTTTTTTACCATTTTGACCTATTCTTTCCAGTCGACGACACGCTACTCCGGCATAGTGAGAGACTTGAACATGTATAGGCCATTTTCCAACCTGTAAACATTCATTGGATTAAAAAGTGTTTAAAACAAACTTAAAAATTGAAAAACATACTTCATGAAAAGTATCAGCAAAAGCGGGATCTCTGTGGCGGTTCATGTAGTTCAACAAAGGAGGTTGAAATGCAGGAGATGGAGGCACAAAAGCCAAACAGACAGCCAGTAACTCCCATCCTCGTAACAGACTATCTCTTTGAGGATTTTCGGTGGTCTGTCTGCACAGCTGAACATACAATTCATCTCGAAGCCTACAATGTTTTTTTAATAACAACTTTAGCTGTTATATAAAGTATTAAGAATGAATGAAATCTTACGTGGGGTTGCTGTAAGCAGCATGTAATATATCGATGGCTACGGAATTTAATGTCATTCCAGGTCTAGCTTTTCTATCACCCATATATATTTGTACAAGTTTAAATACTTCAGTTGCAGATTTTTTATAAGCCTTATCTCTTCTAGCACCTAACATGGGACCGCTAATACTTGAAGATGTCCACGATAACATATCCCTGACGGAAGCCTAAAGAATACAATAAAAAAGTCAGCATTGTTCATTTAATTATAAACAGAATGCAATATAATGTTAACCTTTTTTCGGAAAATTCCCTTGGAATGTAAATTAAGATTGTCTTGGGCGAACTTCTCAATGTCTGTTTCTTTTGGATTATGATGAAGTGCTGGATGAGACTTGACAGGACTATAAAGGGCTTCACAGATAGGTTGTTGATATGGCTGAACACCTGCACCTGGCAAATTGCCCAGGTTGGCGTAACTCATTCCGGAACCGCTGGTTGACTGTTTAACAGAATTATATATTAATTTTAATAGTTTATGTGATTCAAACAAGATTTTAAGAGTGTTGGCATCTTACTCTAAGAATTCCTAATGGGGGTACACTCTCCTTTTCAAATCCCATAAATGTATTATAATATGCAACTCCATGATTCATATAATCTGAAATTATGTTTTTATAGATATTGTTGGTGAACAAAGAATCTAAATGATTGGCATATTTTTACCATCTTCTCGGTGTGTATGTGCAGGAATAGGTGCAGGCGGCGGCTGATGTTGTAGGTAAACATCATTTGACCCAGATCTATCTGAATCCTCATTGTCAGGTTCGTGACCGGAAAGAGAATGAACACTAGATTCCGAATCTGAGCCAGATGAATGCAAAGAATCAGAATCTCCCGATCCTTCCAAAGGATCACCGATACGATAACACCCTGAAAATGATTCATCTTGTCAAATATAAAAAGGACATATAGGATTCATTAAAACACTAATGTAACCTGAAAGCTTAGCTTGTTCCAAAATATAATCTTGAAGGGGTAATAAATGCTGCATATGTAAATCCCAATTTGAGTAAAGAGGAGAAGTGTTGCCATTTTCACAGCCGCTTTCACTCTCCAAGGTATCCATATTTGTAGGGACTTTCTGTTTTTTGGCTCTTTTATGTTTTCTTTCCCCAGTATCATGAACGATTTCACTAATGCGCTCTTTGTCCCTATCACCATGATGTTTTTCTAGTTCCAAATTATGTCTTTCGACATTAGGTTTAGTTAGATGAGGTTCCAATGATAAACTTTTTAATCCACTTCCTAGAATTGATTTTACAAATAATTTGATATGATTATTCTTATAATTAACTATATATGTATTTGCATTTTACCAATAGATTGTCCATCTTGATGATGTGAAGATTTTGAGGAATGACTATCTGGGGTTGAAACTATTTGTTTTCCACTGGAGCTTTGCTTTGCACTCAACTGTCTTTCAATGTCAATCTGTTGCTTTCTGTAAGAGTTTGAAAAATAAGTATGTATGTACATATACAGTATATAATATTACAATAATTATACATACCTTGAAACTTCTTTAGGTGCATGCCAATTAGCACTCGATGGTGATATATTGTGTTGTTTAACAATTCCACTAGATAATTGTGTTGATTGTGAATGTCTATAATCTAAGCTGGTTTGCTTGAATCCTTTATCCACATTGTATATTGCCTGTTTATCATTTAGATGTCCACGATCCAGATTTCTTTCGAGCAAACGCTCATCAATTCGATCTTTATCAATATGTCTAAATTAAAATTGTAATTTAAAAATTTTTTATAACATAATTATCATAATGAGAATAAAATGAAATAATGACCTATCTGAAAATCGCTCTCTCGCTCCTCTGTCTAAATTGTACTGATGAGAGGATCTGTGGCGATGACCGACTCTGTCTAAACTCTGTTGTTGTGTTGGATGACTGTGTGGTGTAAAAGAACTCAGTGATGGGTGATCAGTTGCCAGAGATATAGAAGATACCAATGAAGGCCGTGCTGGAGCCTAAAACATTTGAAGTTCATTAATAATTATCCCATAAATTTAATGTTCGAGAAATTAATTATTATTACATATGTATGTATATTATCTACATACAGATGGAATATGTAATACAAATAATATTAAACCTGAGGATGAGCTACAGAAGGAGAATACTGAGACTGAGATCTCGTTTGCGATAATGATGAACCTTCAGGACTTTGAGGTGATGATTCACAAGAGGAAGTTCCAGGTGCTCCAGAATGTGGCTTCACCTGCACAGAAAAAAATAATCAACAAATCAACATGCATTCAATTATAAATAATATCATTAGTTATTATGTATAGTCTAAAATGTATGGGGGAATTTTTTTCTTAATAGATTACTAATACATACATTTATAATCAGTAAGCAAAGTGCATGTTCAAAGATAAGCATTAAATTGAAGAAAGAATAAATGTATCTTATAAAAATTAAATATAATGTGTTGACATACTTTTCTTCTAGATAATGGTGTACTTTCCACAGATTTGAAATATTTTTCATGCATCGAGTCGTCTGATGCATCTTTCCTAGGAGACATAAAGCTTCCACTTCTATTTAGTCCTTTAAAAATACAAATGACATTTAAATTGACATTAAATATTATGAATAGGTATTAATTTACCCGTGGCATGAGTCCATTTTTCTTGGTTTTGATCACTTTGTACCGATTGAGTATGTGGAGAAGATTGCTGAGACTTCTTTTTTAGTTGAGGAGTACTACAACTGGCTGGCAATGACTGAGCGGTGGATCCTCTTGAAATACTACTGCTTTCACTACCCAGCCTTTTTATTTTTAAAAATATATTCAAATAACACATTTATTCAATAATGTTTTGGAAAACTAACCTTAAATCCGATGACTTGGGTGCAGGAATAGTGATGATTCCAGATTCCTGTAAAATTTGAAAATGAAGCTCAAGGTTTTTTCTTTATTTTTTAAGATATTATAATAATAACCTGTAGCCTTCTATTTGACTGAGCGGCACTACTAATACTGCTATCAGAAGATCTTCCCGAGTCAGTATGTCGAAAACCAGCAGTCCCTTGTCCCGATGCCGCCCCTGTACTGTTTGCACTGGGCGGATTTCCTCTTGACCTTCTGCTCTCACCACACCTGGAAAATCAATTAATGAAAATTTCTATAGTCAATGGTTTATAAATGAAATATATTACTTACCTGTGATGAGATTTTCGACTTTGCATCGGACTCGTCTGAGTGTGAGTTGCATGTTTACTGTTTAGCGGAGACACTTTATTATTATTCGCAATACCATTTGAAATCACAGCAGAATCATTTTTGACCTGTAATTTATTTTCATTAAAATTCGTTTCATCTCGACTCGATGTATGTAAATGAAATAAATATTAACCTGTGAAATGGGTTGATTAAGTACATTAGTTTGGGTGGAAGACTCGCGTCTCTGTTGAGGATCTGTGTTCTGTTTCAGAGTCTGCAGCTTAGCCAGCGGGATAATGTCACAGTCTGTCGGTCTATGCCACACTGTAGTCTAATTACAACATACCGCATTACAAAAATAATTCTATAGTAATAACATATAAATAAAATATCTATTACCTGGCTAGTGGCATTATAATAATAAAATCTATTTGTATTATTGTCGAAGAGTTCCCACCACTGAGACGAATTTGTTCGTTTCACACTCACACCCTGGATCAAATTAAGCATTACAAACAAGTTAGTAAAAATTAACAAATGGAAGAATTTAAAGCTGTCTCACCTGAGGAGGATCCCAAACACATTCTCCAGTGATGAGATTAGCATACATGTGTTCTTTGCTCTTGGGCTCAATGATCTCCACCCAATCCACTCTGTAAAAATAGTAAAATATCACCATTTGTTCAATGAAATATAACCTGAATCAATAAATGATCTATTGGACTATTGAATAAAATAATAGCTTTTAAAATATGGCTTGATAACGTGAATGAAGAGTTGAAACTGGTGGCCGTTTAAAAAAATAATTAGTGGGAATTCTAAGTGCAATAGTGATTTATTATATTGAGGATATATTAAACAAATATTAAAATAGTATCATCAATTAAAAAGTATACGAGTATTCATCGATATTATGATTAGTATCGGAATTCTAGTAAAAATGTGAAAAGTGAAAGCGAATATTTGCTTTAACGCAAAGATTACAGAAGTACAGAACCAGCAGATCTGAAGAACACAAATATTAAAAGAGGCACCTGTCAGCCATGGTGACGGTTCTGATTCTGGTCCTGGTTCTAGTTCTGGTCCTCGTCCTGGCCGCTGGTAACCGAGGGTCGGGCTATCACTTCTATCCTGGCATCGCTCTTGCTTGTACTTGCTGGGGTAACGGGGGTAACGGGGGTAATGGGGGTAACAGTTACGGGGTACAGGGTAACAGTGACGGGGATCGTTATAAACAAACGGCGCTTAGAGGAAAGGACGAGCGGCGCAAGTACAAGTGCCTCATCTGTCCATAGAGCTTACTGACTGTTGCCATACCGAGTACATATTATTATTCATATTATAATTATAATAATAATTATTATTATGACCATACAATCAATTGCACTATTTATAGTCACTAATCATGCACAATAAACATAATTACAATGATATAGAATAACAATATAATAATAGTTGTACACCATGTATGGATGATCACTGGACCAGTGTTGCCGCTGACTAAATCTTGATCGGATTTGATCTGATGTGATTTGATATTCCGGCCACTATTCATTACTTGTGCTTTTCTTCGGGTACTGTACTGTCGTGACCTTGACATTGACCTTGACCTTGACCTTACCTCCATCATAATACCAGGTATACTCATAACTGCATTATTACCATGCTACAACTATACTATAACTATACCATATAACTTCATCTGACATTGCCTAGTCATCAAACATTGAACATCTCTTCTATTGTTTTTGTAAATCTAAACCAATGATAATATAAGTCACATACAAATATTACAACATCCATTATTATGTACACTTTCAAAGATTAATTCACGAATTGACATCGCAAGTTTTGTTTATCAATATGGATTTTTGAAGAGGTTATCAAGCAAAGTATTTTTTGATATTCAGTATTTAAGAGCAATAAAATGCTTCGTGGTGCACTCGATAAGGTTGTGAGAGGAGTTATCAGAAGAGTCGGCGTACTGGAGTCTCCCACTGCCGCTGCTTGTTCTAGTACTGTTCATAAAATGTATCGGGGTACTAGTACCACAGAATAATATTAATATAGAATACCACTAGTGGCTCTTACTAATTACTGTAGTCTTTAATTGTATTCATTACTATTTTTATTGATAGCAAATATGAGCGAGAAAGTCAACTCGGAGTTTGTCCTGCCCAACAACCAGCCTGTGGTGGAGCTGGAGTGCTCGGTGGCCTTCAATGCCCTCACCGACAAGGAGAAGCTCTATGCACATCACCTGAGCAAGGTATGTCTTTTGTCCGGTGTATTAAAGGCTTTAATTAAATTCATAATATTTATGATTTCACTGCAGGCATGCTGGGTGGGCGGTCTCATTGTACTGGTTCAGACCAGTCCTGAATCACCAGTCATATTCTCACTACTTCATCGAGTGATCATTGCCGAACCATTAGCCTCATTGAAGTCTTCAGTTCTCGCTCAAAATATCTCCGAAGAACATTGGACGGTTAGATTTTTTAATATACTTTCATATTATTTTTACATTCAAATGTAATCATTAGTGAAATTTTAGGCATTTCTAGTATATACGTGCGGTCTGTTATCGAACTCCGGTAACTACAAAGGTATGGGTGATACTAAATTCATACCCAATCTTCCTGAAGATGTGTTTTTGAATATTATAAAATTATCAAAGGCATACAAAACTAGTCCTGAACATATATTAAACTTGTGGAATAAATGCCACATCGGAATGTATTCATTGAGTGATCGTCTTAAAAGTCTCGGTCTAGGAGATAAGGTATATTAACATTTCTATAAAAGTAATTTATCGATTGATCTTTTAGTAAAATATATATTAATGTTACAGGGAATTTCAACTTATTTTTCTGGTAATTGTACAATGGAAGATGCCAATTTAGTGAGTGAGTGGCTAAAGTTGAAAAAATTTGAAGCATACATTTGCCGGACATTTAAAACAATAGAGGATGGTAAGTTTAATGTTATTAAAATGAAATAGTGAACCAACCATCTATCTGGTGTTAGTGTGTTCTATTCTATGATTGAGCTGACTAGAAGGATGTTCAATTATAGATCGGCGAATGTAGTTATTGTGTATCTATCTAACCTATTTTTCTTTTTTCTTAATCGTGAATGACCTGATTAAATATGTATATGTTTTTTATTATTTCATAGGAAAAGCTGTGTACTCAATTGTGCTTGCGAGTGTTGAAAAAGATGCAGATCCTAGTATCACTGTCCCCAAAGAGTCCTTTAAAGATGCCACATTTGAAGTGTTGAGAGGAGATTATTCTGCTATTTTATCTAGAGTAAATGAAAATTTATTAATAGCTAGCAAACACGCAGCTAACGATAACGAGGCTAATATGCTCCGCCACTACATTAACAGTTTTCAAAATGGGGATCTGAATGAACATAAAAATGGCAGCCGATTTTGGATTAAAGACAAAGGACCTGTCATCGAAACGTAAGCGTATAACATAAATTAATGTTTACAAGTTATAAGAACAATATGTGAAATCACAGGTATCAAGGATTCATTGAAACATACCGCGATCCCAGCGGTCAAAGAGGAGAATTCGAAGGATTTGTCGCAATGGTAAACAAGGAAATGTCCGAGAAGTTCAAAGTGTTGGTGGATAATGCTGAAAACTTCCTAACTTTACTTCCATGGGGACCTGATTTTGAGAAAGACAAGTTTTTGCAACCCGATTTTACGAGTCTAGATGTTTTAACTTTTTCTGGTAGCGGTGTTCCTGCCGGCATCAATATCCCCAACTGTATGAATATTGATCTTTTCTCTGTGTCATGAATTTTCTTGATCAAAAATTATTTAACTTAAAACAGATGATGAAATAAGACAAAGTGAAGGCTTTAAAAATGTGTCCCTGGGAAATGTTATACCTGCTCATTATAAAGATGCAAAGACTCCCTTCTTATCTGAAGCAGATTCCGCACTAATAAATAAGTACAGAGTGCAATCTTTTGAAGTAATTATTTCTCATATTATTCTCTGCTCCTTTTTCAATAGCCCAATAACTTTATATAATTTATAGGTACAAGTCGGTTTACATGAGCTCTTGGGACACGGAAGCGGGAAATTGTTTTATAAATATCTTGATGGAACTTACAATTTTAATATTGATACAACAAAGAATCCCTTGACAGGTGAACATTTCACTAATTGACGTGTTAATATTAACTATTTAGTTTTAACAACTGCATTTTATTTATTCATTTTTGTAGGTGAACCGATAAAATCATGGTACAGTGAAGGAGAAACTTATGATTCTCAGTTCGCCAGCATTGGATCGACTTTCGAGGAATGTAGAGCTGAAGTTGTCGGACTGTATCTCTCCTTAGACCGAAGTGTTTTAAAGTAATATATACGTATACGATTTGCTGTTGAATCGTCATTTATTTCTGCATAGGCTTATGTAAATATACATATATTTTTTAGAATCTTTGGCTATGAGGGGGAAGTTGCAGATGATATAATTTATGTTAATTGGCTCAGTTTGCTGTGGAATGGTGTGGCTAAAGCCCTTGAAATGTACCAACCGGCAACAAAAGCGTGGTTACAGGTTGAACTTAATAATAGCTAAATGAATGCTTGGGAGACAAATACTGATTTTATTTAATGTTAAAGGCACACTCTCAAGCACGCTTTGCAATCATGCGACTGTTGCACTCGGATGGAGATGGAATATTGACCATTGACGAAACTGACGATGGTAAAAACCTCCTCGTGTCATTTGACAGGTCCAAGATTGAAACTGTCGGCAAAACAGTCATTGGTGAGATAAACTTCAAAGAGATGGAATGTGTTCTGGATAATATATATAGTCTTTCTCACGTCAATTATTTTGAACAGAAAATTTCCTGTTGAAACTTCAAGTCCTGAAGTCGACTGCTAATGTTGAAGAAGCCCATAAATTGTTTGCTCACTACAGCGGAGTTAATGAACCCTGGATCAGATGGAGAGATATTATCCTGGCTCACAAGCAACCCAGAAAAATGCTCGTTCAACCTAATACTGTTTTGTCAGGTCGTAATATTATCTTTTTTTTATTACTTTCTTGTTAATTGTTTTTTTTAATAGAATCTTATACAATTACAGAAAATGGAGTTAAATTAATTACTTATCAACCTTCATTGGAAAATTTGATCCAGTCTTGGTCAGATCGGTTTCCGTCCACTGACATTGATGATATACTAGAGAAACTAGCAGAAAATGATGAAAAACATTTTAAAAACTTGTTTTAATTCTTTGAAATGTAGATGCATTTTGAAATTTTGTATTGTCATTCTATTTTAAAAACAATTTTACAATAAAATACAACACTTTCATACTGGTTTCATTGTAATAAAAACAAAATATAAATTATAACTCATATTTTATTTATAGGTACATGAAACTACATTCTTATGATGTAATAAACACTAGTACATAATAAGTTAAGCTTCGACCAAATTAACATGATAGATTACTTGATTGAAAGTAAAATTAATTTGTAGTCATTATAAAACTGAAAAAATAAGACTAGAATAAGTACACAATTCTTAGTAAATGTTGTAGTTCACTGTTACGAGAGATACAACTCTCGGTGCCTTCTTTTGAAGATCAGCTTTTTGATTAATATATTTTATGATGGTGAGTATTTATAACAGTAGTATATGTATTGTTAATAACCGCATTGCTGGACAACATTTTATGTTAACAACTATATATTATGTATATTTTAATTCCATTAAGGATAAAACTTTAATAAATAAATCTTCACTCAGCAATAACTAGAATAGACTACTTATGTATTTTATTTTGAAACAGTTGAGCTTTAACAATGGTTTGTCAGAGTTATAGGTATTATAGTGATTTACATAACCTCGAGGTATTAATCTGCCGAGTAATACAGATTACGAAATAAACACACACACAAACAACACAGTACAAAGCACCAGTTTATTCATTACATTCAAGTTTAAAGGCTCCATGTATCACAAGCGTTCCTCTACTCTTCTTTCTATCCTTTGGCGTTTGTTTAGCAATCAGATAGACCAAATAAATTCTGCTCCTCTGTATATCAATAATTGATAGGCGAACATTGAGCTGAGCAATTCTACAGGTGTACCTGTCCTCACCAAATAATCAGCACCATTCAGTCTTCAGACAAGGCATTTTAATTAATTAGTAACTTCAAAACAATCTTAATTATTGTATCACATTTTATATATTATTCATAATTATTGTTTATGCAAACAAGTGAAATAAATAAAAAGTAATTCTTATTAATTTAAGTAATTAATTCATCACTTCTTACAATAAGATTTCATCATTTTATACACAAAAAAACCAAAATGGAGGCTATTAAGCATATGAACTATAGATTAAAAACGAGGGTGTCTATTGAAGTGAATGTGATTGTTAATTGTCATTATTTTCTTTGGGAAGCATTCTTTCACGATCGGATGACACATTGGATCTGAAAAACGAAAAAGTGTTTGGCTGTAAGATGTTTCCTCAATTCCATTGATTGCATTTAATGAATGATGTTAATATATCAGTCAATATGATAAAAAAACAATTACCTGAAATTTCTTTCTATAGTATGACCAGTAGAACTCAGAGATGGCGTTGGGATTTTCCTATTCCTTATCCTATTGTAAATATTATCAGAATCAATACTGATGTCCTCACAATCTCTGAGTAGTATGGCTGAATTTCTAGTATGACTCCGAGGACTATAGGTGGCGTAGTTGCCGGGTGACAACATTGAAAGGGTTCTCCCGTATCGCACAGGGTTTGTTTTGACCTCGGTTCCAGATTGATTGTTGTAATTATCAAAAAGGGAAATGGTTCGATTGTATCGAGGAATGCTGTGAATCTGAGAATTATCATATCCCTTTTGGTATTTTGTATCTAAGGTACATTTGTTCCCTGATCGTTCAATAGTTTTGTACCTTGACGAGATGGGGTCGCTGTAGGGGAGTCTTAATCTCAATGCTGTGGGATTAGAACTGTCAGGTTTTTCATCAGGCTCTGTGCTTTTGGTATAGTTGCCATTTTCATGTTTGGAGGTAGTTGGCGATAGATCATACTTATTAAAATAAACTGTGTCAGTTTCTTTTTGACTGTGTGTCTTCGATGAAGGGATGTATTCTTTTGCACCAGGACCGACAATGTGACTTTTTCGTCGAATCTTCTTTTCATTAAAGCGAGAATAAAAACTTTTCCGCCTGATTCTCTCTTCAATATTTTCAGGATCAGGTGAAGTATTTTCATGTCTCCTGTGCGGATGGTGAGTAGGAGTAGCCAAATCTCCGCACTCCGAGGACGCATCTGGAAGGGACATGCACTTGCTGGTGTCACACTCTGATGACCAGTTTGGTGAAGTGAGACATTCACTAGTAACACTTAATTCAGCATTACGTTTTAGTATTTCTTCCAAGCTCTCAATATTTTCATTGTTTGTCTCATTTAAATTCATACTATTTGTTTCGCTAGCCAAAGAAATGCTATTAGAATCCTCTCTTTTATCCATATTATCAAATGGAGATTTTTTACGATTAAATATACCTTGATTAAATTTTGGTAAGCGTGAAAAATCAAGTTTCAAACCACGTTTATTACCTTTTAAGCCATCTGATCGGAAATCAACTTTATTGGATGCATTGACTTTATTGTCGACGAGAACACTATCACTAGAAGCACCGGCATAGCTTTTTCGGTGACCTGTACTGGAACCATTCAAAAGAAGAGAAGTGGGTCTTGTTGGTTTCGGATTGTTATCAATAGAATTCTGTACTGGAGAACTTTCGGGCTTTTCCTTAGAATGCAAAGTCTCTACATCTTCATTTTTGCTATGAACAGCACAATCTGAAGGACGCTCAGGTAGTATTTTTTTATCTTTGAAACTACTCTTTTTGAACAAGCCTAATACACGATGAACACTCCGATTGTTGATTTGTTCTTTATTGTTGGGAACATCGGTGATAGTAATCGCTCTTTTTATAAGATTGGATTCTGTCATTGATTGGCATTCATTTAAAACAGGAACAGAGCTTTCTCGCAATGCTCTCATTACATTTGTGATCTTTGAAGATTTTATTTCAGATTTACCAGTTAATGTTTTTATATTCTTATCTGAAGTTTCAAGTTTTTCTTGGGCAGTTGTTTTAGAGAAACTTTCATTTCGAAATTTTTCTATTTTTTGACCGATTGTTTGTAGAACCGACTTTTTCTTTGCTGGTGACTTTTTATAATTTTCATCATCTAAATTTTTATTCTTATTTTTTTTAGAAATATCTTTACCATCGATATTAGTTTTAGAGCTCATTTTAGCAATAGAACAACCTTTAGAGGTTTCTGTTGATTCAGATTTAATAGCAGTTGATTTCTTCTTTACAACTATTTTCTTTTTTGTCAAATTTTTTTTAACATCAAGAATACCATCCTCATTTATTTGTTTCTCTAATGAAACCTTTGTGTCATTAGTGTTTTTAAAAGTTTGATCTTTTTGATCTTCCATGACATCTGTGTCTTTAGAAAACCTTCGTAGAGGCAAATTAACATTGAAACTAGCCGTAACATTCCCATTACTGTCTTTCTCTTCAGATTTATTTTTATGCACTGTGGGTAACTTTGACTGTACATTGCCTTTTTCCAAGTGTGAAGTGATTGTATTTTTAGATAATGGAATTTTGGGTGAATCTGTTAAGGAAGGTGTATGCTTTTCCGGAGATGGAGTAGTTAGCGGATAACTTTTTGGTCGAACAATTGTTTTCTTTAAATTCAAGCCACTAGACAATTTAGTAAGTTTGATATCAACATTATTAATACACGGTTCAATAAAGTTGCCATTACATTTAACACTATCGGATTGATTGTTTGCTACGATAGGATTATTATTTTGGAGATTATTATTGGTGTGATTGCTTCTGTGATGGTTTTCATGAGAATGTGGACTATTACCAATGGACACGTTTATATTAGGATTTTCAACAACAATTTCATTAATATCGTTCAAAACAGGGGAAAAAGATGAGTTAGATCGGCATCTCTCGGTGCTTAAGCTGCAGTTATTAATAGATGATACAGAGTTTTTAGACTGGCAATCATAAGTATCAAAAGACGATACGACATCTAGGGGCGCTGAAGGACTACAAGGACTGTGCCCTCGGGATAATGATTTGTTTCGTTTTAGTCGGATCTCTTGAAGTACTTTTTGAGTTTCTAGTTCTTTGTCAATTTTTTCTCGAAAATATACACTTTCTTCACGTGGAGTGTCAAAGAAATCAGGTCGAAGAAACCGTGAAACTCTACGTCGAGGAGTTTCGACAGGAGGAGTTCTCAAAGATCTACTCTTGAGTGAGGCTCGAGAAAATGACGGGCTGATCGATCGATATGCTGCGATATAACTAGGATCGTTTACAAGACTGCTATTTACATCGCAACAGCCAAATGAAGATTGTGGTTTATTATCGGTCGGTGATCTATCTGGAGAAAAATATTTGCTGAGGACAGAACATTCTGGTGTAGTACGAATGTTGCTAGATAATATTCTGTGCGTCGAAATCATGTCTGCAGGTGATATTGATCTTTGTTTGTTGATTGAATTTGAACTTCTGTTAGTTTGAAGAGACATTTCATCTAATACATTACTACTTTGAATATCCACAGAGTGTTCTCCATTAGAATTTAATTTACTTCTGGTCGAATTATATGATGTAGAATTCGACAGATCTTCTTCATCTAATAATTCTGTTTTAATTGTTTCTTTGGGGTAATGAATTTGATCCTGGGATGTGGGACTCACACTATTTTCAATATGGGTTTCTAAATATTTTTCTTGATGGGGAGACTTTTCCCTGGTTTTTTCCACTGAGTGACTGCGAGTATACTTATGTTGTAATGTTTTAATTTTATTTTCAGGTGTACAATTCATGGATAAAGTCCGTCTCAAAGTTCTAGCAGCAGCAGGGGGCAAATGAGCCAAGAGTTGATTTTGCAGACGACGAGATAAGGCAGGAGTCAAACCAGAGAGAGTAGCCATTTCTTGTTCCGAAAGTTCAATTTTGCTTAAATCAAGGTCTGAAAGATCTAAACAATCACTTTTTACAGATGGATCATTGTAGACTTCAGACGTTCCATGTTTTTTTGTATTTTTTTCTAAGTAATGTTTATTTTTAGAGGAAGTGGTTTTACGAGTAGATTTCTTCAAGCCTGAAAACAAATCAATAACACAGATCATGCACACAGTCAAGTGATATTTACAGTGAAAAAATATTCAATGGAATAAAGATCAGTGAGAAATGTAAATTAAAATGTTTCATTTTAAACACAAATATGTAAATTTTATTGAAACTAATTAATTATTTGTTTATCAATTAATAAAATTATATTCTTGAAATAAATAATAAAATATTACTTACAACAATATTAGAAAAAAAAAAGTTTAAAGTTGCAGGCACAAAATAAATTAAAAACAAGCATGGGTATTAAATGCATGTGATTGTGTGTATGTGTTGATTGTAATTAGGCAAGTGAGTGATTATAACATAAGTACGTGACGATGATAAGAAATTCTGGATGGATGGCATGGAAATAAATAATAAAACCAGTCAAATCAGTTTAGATAGGAAGTTGTAATAGTTTAAGTAGTAAGTGTGTTTGCTTGTTTACACATCTGTACCATGATATGAAGTACAGGTGGATCGGTTCATGCCATAGAAGATAATTTTCCCAAAACAGGTTAAATGCCGTTTATTGGTCAAGTGAATAGTATAGATACTAATAAAATAATCACAAATCTTGTCAAATGTAAATTTTGCTGTTAAAGTATGTAAATTGTAATGAACGCACCAAGCCAAGGAAGGGCAAAACAATAAATATGAATACAAAATACAAGAGAGATGAAGAGAGAGAAATGTTGAAGTACCTATTGTTTTGTGGCATTTGACTGGGACGTGTGGTTAGTTGACCGGCCGGCATTCGGTGTTGCATTCGGGACATGCAGAGTAACGCGTGACCCAACTGGAACCACATCACACATACACTGTTTACTCGTCATCCTCATTAATATGATATCAAGATAG
The DNA here is from genome assembly GCA_022606485.1 of Agraylea sexmaculata. Classification (NCBI taxonomy): domain Eukaryota; kingdom Metazoa; phylum Arthropoda; class Insecta; order Trichoptera; family Hydroptilidae; genus Agraylea; species Agraylea sexmaculata. The sequence goes on along the minus strand of JAGTTH010002956.1, from coordinate 57,036 downwards.
TATTAATTGTACACAATTATACAATACACAAGCTAAGGGAGAAACAGTGAGTGGCTCGTGGAATATCCTTGCGATATTCATGTTGCTCACCTTAGGTCATTCAATCACTACTTTAATGAACAATAACACTTTCATTTGCTCATATTATGTATGCTTTGCATTATATTTATACCCCATTTATATGCACTGCATATTATAATTTTCAAAACAAACAAAAATTGAAATGTCATGAATGAAATTAACGAAAAATAGTATATTATAACTCAATCTGAAAATAATAATAGTTCCTTAATACATATTAAATAAATGTACAATTGATAGCGATGACTTTGTTCAACATGAGAGTTACATGTGATCAATCTAGCTATTGCGACTCTATTGCAATCACAGATGTGTTCAAAATATGTATTAACGCTTCTATATTAATCAATTAATTAATACACATAGTTCAATAAACAGGATTTAAAGAAAAGCATAAAATATTCTAAACATCTATATAATATAAAAGCAAGTTAGATTTTGACCATTAAAACATTTCACATGGATCATTGTATTAAAAAAAATCAGCATTCAATTTGATAATATATCATACTTCAGTAAACAGCTTTGTTATAAATATTGTTTATTCTAGAATTATATTTTATAAAAATAAGTTTATCCTAATATTATTTATCATTTTATATACATAAATACATACATATATGATCATTTATATACGGTGGTAATTGAGTTGTAAAATTAAAATCAGCAAGACAATCTATTGAACATCTAAAATACAATCAAGAGAATTTTCAGTGACATTAATATCATAGTACCAAATTCATATGTATACAGTATTTTTTATGAATTTCAATACAGATTTATAATAAGTGTGTACATATATTATGCACATTTGTTTAATAACTCTTATGCCACTGCAAATTCTTCATAAATATTAGTCAAAACAACAAATATAGAAACTACACTACAATGTTCAACATCATTACATACCTCCAGGGAACAATGAGGAATTTTGAAACATTGAATCAAATTCAGAGGCAATATCTCTTGATGTGCCACGTCTCCAAGATGGTCCCTCTCGTCTAAAAATAAAAAAAACGTTTGTTTACTATTTGTTGTGGAAAAGACCAATACACAATGTAGTTAGTTAAAATGAAAATACGCTGTGTGTAAAATAACTAATATGTGTGTGAATTGAAAATAGTGTTGACTGAATTTATATGATTTGAGAAAACAGTGATAATGTGTCATAACAACACACAAAGAGGTTGGCATACCTACTTACTTTTCAGAGCTGGCATGCTCCGTTTTAATGGTGTGTATGCTGCATTCCATGCAATGAAAATGTATATGGTTGTGACAGAGTGAAGGATTATTTTTGATACATTTCAATATTATTCACATTAGTAACTCATACTTACACAACACTGTGCCTTTTATGCTTTCTCGGCAGGTGTGGGCTGTTAAAAGTATTAAATAAGCATTATAATGTATATCATTTCATGCGCCACGTTGTTATATTAAATATTAGAATATCTTCAACATCTACGAAATGTAACTACATACATAAATATGTATTATATTTTATACCTGTTAAAGAATGGAGAATGCAAGTTGTTAAATAATGATTGATGATGGACAGATTGGAATCCAGGGCCTTCTTCACCGTTTAGTCTATTTGTCAGATTTCTCACCTTAAAGTATAATTCATGTGTAAATAAACATAATATGTTTTCTAAAATATTAGGCGACTTACTCTATCTAAGAGTGTTGAAAACAAATTTTCTGCAGTTAAAAGTTCAAATCCTTCATCATCATCCTCTTCACCAGAGCTTACGTTTTCTTTATCAACATCAATTCTATTTCGTTTTGTGCTCCTATAAATGATAATATTAATTGGATGTAAATAAACATTCCAATACATATAATATGTATAATGAAATGGCATCATACCTCAATCTATGCATGTGAATATCATCTTCATCATCTGATTCTCCTCCGCTCACCAATGAACTATTATATAAGAGTTTAGATTACACACAAATTTTATATATATATTCTATAATAATGTATATTATAATTTCCATGGTTTATATACCTAATTCTTCTGGGTTTAGAGAAAGAGAAGCCGATGTTGGATGTGGATACTTTATTTGGAGTTTCCGATGGTTCTAGACTGCCTTGCCGAGGTGTAACATAACCAACTCCCTCGACAGCAATTGGTATGATAAACTCTCTTGGGCTTTTTTTGATGGGTTCACATCTTGAAGGTGTTAGTGGCACAGATGGAGCATTAGATATTTCAGTTTCTACACTACTACTTCGTGAATTTAGTCTGAAATTGTTTGGTAAATTCATTGTAATTTAGAAAAAAAAATAATAAAAATAACTCAAATACTTGTATTCAGTGATTTAGATGTACCTTGAATTTGATGGATATTTATTTCTAACATCATCTACTCTATGTTGAATTTCTGTTCTAAATGTTCGGGCTGGACTTTCTCTGGATATTGATTTCATATTTGAAGGACTCATCGGAGGAGAGTTTGGTAATGACCCGAGACTACTCAGACTTATAGAACCAGAAGCACTCCGGCCTCCACTACCATATGGTACAGGAGGTTTACCACCTAAATAAACAATATTTTAATGCATACATATTTTAATAAAAGTATTTTCTCTTAAGAAGTTAAACAATCCCGAAATAAAAAAAATTATATTATCAGACATAGAGAAAGGTTGTAATACATACCAGTACATATTCTTTGAACTTTTTTATTATTATCTTCATTAATCGCATTTGATATAATTTCTCTGGCTGTTTTAAGTTGTTTTTGTCTTTCATTAACATTTTCAGTTTCATTCAGTTTAGAATCATTTTTAGCACGACTTAATAAATCCATTGATTGTTGTAAACTCCTGAATCAAAGTACACATAATATGTATGAATTTATTTGAACATTGAATTAACATCACTATCATCAATTATTATATTACCTTCTAGCATCATCTAATGACAAACTATTAGATAAAGCATCTTCCTTCGGTTGTTCTTTCATTGGCTTTATTATTCGGTTTACTTCTGTAATGACTGGTTTCTTAATTTCAGTGGGAAGTTTTTTAGTTTCTTCTTGGTGCTGTAATTATTTTTACGATAAAGGACAAGATTGATATTTTAAATAAATTTACCATAATAAAAAAATCTAATTACCTGAGTAGGCTCCACACCAATGTTTTCAAGTTTTATATATGCAGGTTCTTTACTATTGTTCGTTATTAATGGTGAATGTTCAGAATCAACACTATGTACTTTTTTATCGGCTAAAGTTTTAGTAGTAGTTCCTGTAACAATAAATAAACATTAATATAAACAATGGCATGGTTTTGACCATAATGAAATTCTTACCAGATACAGATTTGTTATTTATCTTTCGTGGCTCAGTTGTAGGCACAGGAATTCCCCCAGAAGTAAGAGAGGCCCTTCTTTCAAATTGTTCTTTGAAACTTCCAACACTAACACCTACAAACAATAAAATGTCAATAAAAGAAGATAAACTGGTACAAATAAATTATTACCTGGTATAACAACTCGTTTAGGTTTTGATATTGGAGGACTTGGATCTGATTCGGTAGTGTTTTGGGAAGACTGAATAGATAAACTGTTAAGCTTTTCTGCCGTATCTAATATTCTAGATTTTTTTCTTTCAGTTGGTTGCTTGCTAGTTATTTTGATTTCATCAGATTGAACTATATTTTTATCAGGAGATTTTGATGGAAAATCATTTTCAATATTTTTACTGTTTGGAGACTTATTCTGAAATAAAAAGTTTCAGTACATTTATATAAATTGCAGTTTAAATTTTTTATATATGTATGCTAATGCATTTTATACAATATGTTTCAAATAAATTGTCAAATACACATATTATGTATGTATGTGTGTGTTTGAATTATCCATTGGTATGTTGATGGTGTATGTATGTAAGTTAATAGTTGTAAGTTGTTAAATTATGAATCGATGAGAATACCTTGGAAAGCTTTTCTGTATCATCTGATTTAGGAACAACTTTCTTTTTCACAGTAGTTGAAGGTTTGGATGATAATTTTTTCTCCTTCATTACTGTGTCTTTTGGTTTAGAATCTTTTCTTGGTTCCCTTTTCAAGCTGGCAATAACCTGAATTAGTTAACAAACATAAAAAATGAAAGCAAACACATTTAACAAAACCAATTCATAAGTGTACAATAAAGTATACTGCACATAAAACATACTTTAGAATATAAAATGCAATTAATATTGTATTCATTTTAGTAGAAGCTAAATTTGTTATACAAAATCCAAATACAGTGGTTTGTGTAATTACGTTAATGTATGCAATGAGACATATAATAATTTAAAATGGACTAAACTAAAATCTTTTAATTATTTACATTGTTTGAATAAAGTATTTTTAATCGGCAACATAATAATACAGGTTGACCTCGAATTTCGGATATTATTGCTCCCTGAAAATGAGTGCGATCATTTGATAGTACAGAAAAAATGGATAGGAAGTAAAAAATGTTTAAATTATATGGGTTTTAAAATATTAAATGTTTAAAATCCATAAATATGTATTTTAGTGGTTGCAGGTGTATGTATCTCTTAAAAAAATTATCAACAGTTAATTGAATACCACTTTTCTTTTTCTTCAGATAGTATTTCTACAGTGCAGTGAACGAGATAGCGAATTATGCGAAAGTCGAGATCATCCTGTAGATACAAATAAATGCTGTGAGTTTACAATTCACTATTAATATTTGTGTTGATTCGTTACTAGAATCACATTTCTTTACTGAATTTCGAGTGAAAAATGTTATTATAAAATGAATATTTACAAATGGTAAACTTAGAGCGTAAAAATAAATGTCTGTCACAATGCATACATAATGATTCAACCTTTGATTGGATTCAACACACAAATAAGTGCAAGGTAACATTAAATAACATTACTATTAAAAGGTAAGAATAATAAATTAATAAATAATTACTGGTTTCGGAGATTCTTCTTTAGGTTCAACATTATTTTTAGTTATATCTGTTTCATTAGTACTTTGAGCAACTTTAGAAACTGGAGATGCTTGTGTATTATTTTTATCAGAATCAGACTTTGGAATATCCATTGTCACATCTCGAACATAATTGACTGGTGGTATATTATCATTATCAGGTATTTTTTGGGATTCTATACCTTCAGTCTCACTTACTTTAGGTGTACTATTTGACCTAAAATATAATATTGTTACATTATGTTTCAGTTGTTTCAGCAAATATTTAAATTTGATTAAAATAAAAAATAATAAAATGCAAAAATGAAAATGTAAAAGGAAATTAATTTTGATTTAATGGGCGAATTTTATCAACTGTAAGTTATATCAATTTGTATGGAAAGAGGTATTATTGAGCAACATGATCACATTTCATATTGCCTGTCATTGAAATATAGTCTTTACCTGTAAGAGCGCTCTTTTTTTCTTTGGCTAGGTGTACTATCCATCGAAAGAGTAGTTTCCAATTTTCTTTTAGGTTGATCAACTGTACTAACAATTGTGCGAGTAGGAGACGGCTTAATAGCATCAGTTCCACCTTCTAAAGAATCAAATACACATATATAAATTTTGAATTGAAAGCAAATTTCATTTGTGGTTAGTGGTGGTCAAAACATTACCTGCTACCATTTCTAAAATTCTCCGTTCAGCAGATGTATCAATATTAGCTACCGACATGGATCGTGCTGGTGATCCATCTGAACCTATTTTTGATGGCTAAAAATAATGATTATATGAAAGAATGATAATATTTTTAAGGAATGTAGGTATACCTCATCTGTTACGACCAGCTTATCATTAAGAGGAGGTGGTGCTAGTGATAAAAGAAGGTCTAATCTTACTGGCGTTTCATTGGCAAGAGCTTCTGCGAGTTCCATACATGAGACATCAGAATCTTTATTTACCCAACTAAAATAGCCCAAGTAATGATACATATGAGAAAAATAAACCAACAATTTAAAAAAATGCAGTTCTTACGGGTCATTACAAATATATACAATATCTGCTCTTAGTGTAGGATCAACGGTTAACATATCTCCAATGAGATCAGATGCCGCTATAACAGTTAAAAATAAACAACTAACTTAAAATCAGTTAAAAATAAATATATGTGTATTAGTGAACACTACGTACGGGATGGTTTTTTTGGCTTGAAATAATCTCCGGTGCTAATTTGTGTAACTAAACGTTTGAAATTTGATCCGACAAATGGCATAGCTCCATATACCAAAGTATAAAGAATAACACCCAACGACCAACAATCGACCTAAACAAATTAGAATATACTAAAAAAAACCTTTCATTTTTAACAGGCACTTATACCTCAGGACCATAATATGGAATGCCTTTGACTATTTCAGGTGATGCGTACAATGGAGAACCACAAAATGATGAAAGCAATCGCTTTTCATCAAAAACATTTGACAGACCAAAATCAGCAATCTAAAAAAGATTATAGAAGAAAAAAATGGAAATTAAAAATGTTATTTTCCATGATCGGTGATTATGACATTTACCTTAGCATTTCCATTTTCATCCAGTAATACATTTTCAAGTTTCAGATCTCGGTGGCAAATTTTGTGTTTATGACAGTAATAAATAGCTGTTGCAATTTGTCTAAATAATCTAAAAATGAAATACATGTAATTGCAGGTGAATAGTCCTCATAATAATTATTAATATTAATATTATATAATATATAACCAGCGTGATAGCTCAGGGGATAAGACGCGTGGCTACTAATACTGTGGTCATAGGTTCGAATCCCACTCAAGTCAAGAATTTTTAAATTGATTTGATCGGTTATTACGACTGGGACATCGGAAATTATATTAAAAAATAATTAAATAATAAAATCCCGATCGATCGTCTTGATCCAGGTTTACTCTGATTTCCTGGATTGTAAGGTAAATACTGAGGCGATTAAGTCGGGCAGAGCCGCTCTGTCGGTGGGCTGTGTAACTAGTAATAGTTAAGATCACCGACAGACAATTATCACGTTGTTGTGTATAAAAAACCCTCTCAAAAAGACCCTTTCTAAATAAAAAAGCTCTTCGGAGCGTAAAATAAATAAATAAAATAAAAAAAATAAATAAATATTAGCTACCGCCGTGCTTCATCTTCTTCTAATCGCTTTCTTTCACTTAAATAATCGTATAGTTCACCACCAGGACAATATTCCATTACTAATATAATTTTTTCGCTATTTTCAAACACTGAAATTTATTTCAAATGAAATAGATAATTGTATTGTATAAATTGAGTATTGAATAAAGATGATTATTACAAACCTTCATAAATATGTACAATGTTTGGATGTTTGACTGATGACATTATTTGTACCTCTCTTCTGATTCTAACAAGATCTTGTTCTTTTTCTATTTTACATTTTTTAATTATTTTAATAGCAACTAACTGTGCAGTTTTCTTATTTAAACCTAATTGTACTTTTCCGCATGCTCCCTGTCCAAGTTTTCTGACAATGTCAAATCTAAAAATAAATGAATATTAAATATGCATGTACAGTTTTTAATAACTGATTTGTTGTTTAATTTTTTTTTTTTTTGTATTATAGGTATTCATTAAAAATTTGCTACATTTTTACCAACTAAACTTTTTTCAAATGTCTTAAGCATATGTATATATAAGAAAATATTTTACAAATCACGACTTTTAATTTGGCTCAAGTATCTTAATTAAATAAATAAATATCGTGACGCCTTCCCTATTGACGGGAGTCCCTTTATAAGGGGTTGGCCAGGCCACCTTGGCCTTTACGGGAGAATATAGTAGAGTTGGTTTCCCAGGCCACCACACAGCAATGAATACTTAAGATCTAGTTTGCTAAGCTAGATCTACCAAGTGACTCCGGTGCCGTGAATCGAACCCGGGAGTCTTCACTCACGAATCCGTTACACTAACCACTGGGCCACAAGGCGGCTCCTCTTCTTATCTAATTTTTAATAGTATCGGCTATCTTAATTTTTAATAGTAATAAATAATAATGACAATTTACAATATAGATTCTAGAAAACAGGGTCAACCAACTACTTACATAATTAGATATTTAGTTATAAAGTGACACTTACCGTTGCTTTAGCCTCAGTCGATGATCGTGAATTCGAACTCCTCCAGAATTTTCAGTCTCTTTCATGTTGATGTTTGGTTGAGACTTTAATTAAATTCCTGAAATGAAAAATACATCTTTGATTCACAAACTGTGAAATTCATTGAGTGAGAAACATTTTGTGTTTACATATTGTTTTGTAGAAAGTTGAAAAACATATTTAAACATGACTAGATTAGAATTTTTACAGAGTAATTAACTAAATGTATATTGTATATCATCTTTCTTAAGCCTAATGCCACTAATTATACTCTTTCGATAAAATAAGTGTTAAGAGTATTTGAATTTAAAATATAAATCTCTAATATCCCAAAAAATGCCAAAAATCGCGCAAATTTTTCTCAAACTACACAACTGAGCAATTATTCAATGTTATAGTATAGTATAGTAGTATATATAACTATCATTCAAATTCTAAAACATTGTCGGATTGGCAAAATGTCTAAAATTAAGTGTTTGCATTAATGTATTGGAATTTGAAAACACTATTGGACTACAGAAATTATATTAAATATACTGTAAACATTTTAAATTTATATTTAATTGGATGGAAAAGAGCGTATTTTACGGAGAGGTAGAGAGAGAATAGAGAATTAATATGTCTTAAAATCTTATACATACTTAAAAAAAATCAGTAGGTAAATGCTTCTTGTTCAGATATTGGTAAACAATATTTTACTATATAAGGAATATTTCGTGTAATACATATATCATGAGAAAAATGTACATAAATTTTAAAGGTAAAATAACTAAAATGGAGCTTGAGGATTGGATTGTTTTTTTTTTATAAATTAAAGGTACACATATGTATATGTGCATATTTACCTTTAAATAATTTTACACCTATTATAATGTTAAAAGCTTTTGAATGGCACTATCTATAGTGAAGTGTGACAAACGAACAGAATATAAAAGATTTGAAAGGAATGGCAATGATCAAAATGAGTCAGAGTTTGCAGAACGTGTGGGTTGTTAGTACAGATATGTAAATACAATACATATTATATTGTATTGTATGCCTCACTCTCGCTTCCATTCGGTTAATTAAGATTAATGAAAAACAAACCCTTTTCCTAATACACGATTATATTATAATAAAGTGGAACCTTCCATAACGAGTGACGCGGAAAGGGAAAGTTAAGTTAATTCGAAGAAGAGTTACTAGAAGACTGGTATAAAAGAAAATAAATAGCTGTAGAAATGAAGCGGAAAACCACTGAAAAGTGAGAATGAGGTGTGTTTTTCAAAAAAATGTTTTGCTCAACGAATTTTTCATAGAACGGGTAAAATTCCGGAATGAATAATTTATTTATTTATATACGCTCCGAGGGGCTTTTTTACAATTTTTGTCTTTTTAGACACAACAACTTGTTAGTTCATTTTTTGTCGGTGATCTTAACTATTACTAGTTACACAGGTCACCGACTTAATAATACAATACAGGAAATCAGAGTAAACCTGGATCAAGACGATCGATCGGAATTTTACTAATATTATTCCCGATCTCCCAGTCGTAATAACCGATCAAATCATTTTTTTACTTCAGCGAGTATATTTTTGTAGCCACGTGCCTTTTCCCCTGAACAAATAAGCTGGTAATAATGCTCGTTATGAGAGATTACACAATGAGAGATGTGTACAAAATACAGGTGTTATTTTAAATTGAAATTATCTGGGTCGTCTAAGAGTCGAGATTAAGACCGAATAAAGTACATAGGTTGTGTAACTGAGTATGGTACATATTGTAAATAATGTGTAGTGGGTGGAATACAAAGTAATAGGACAAATAAACAACACCTACACGTAAATATGTATTACTGCGTGATAATGAGAAGCTAAATATAATATCAGTGCAATAAGAGCACCGGTGGACTTCCTTGACCTTTGTTTACGTGCAGTTCTGGAGTTTGGCTGTTACTTTATTATTAAAGGCTACTGTGAGGACTCCGAACACTCGACGACTAGGGAAAGAGCGCGTTATTGATAAATAGTGTTGGTAGTAAAAGTGAAATTGAATCCGATGATACGTATGTATGGCGATGACGCTAAATTTAGAAAAGCGAGCCATGATGTATAAGGCGGTGAAGAGAGGGACAGGAGGAAGGTGTGTCTGTATATATAGTATATATATATATGTGTGTGTGTGTGATCCTGATGATAGTGATCACTGATCACTGGTCATGGTGACGATGACGTGACGCAGAGAACCCACGCATTACTACCTCTATACATACTATATATTACATACAGGGTGTCCAGTCATTTATCACAAAGACAGTCTTGTCCACATTAAGAAATTTATCCAAAAAAATACAAGAGAAATGCTTTTTAATGTTACAATTTTCACTTGATTTTACATTTTTGATCACGATTACAGATTAATGAACTACTACGTTTTTTTATTATTATTATAATACAGTGGTACCTCGAGATACGTCGTCGATCATCGTCGTATCTCAAAACAATTTTTCCCATACCATTCCATACAAACTGCCATTAATCCTTTCTAGCCCCTCAAAAAGTCCTAGAAAAAAATGGTTTTCGTAACGTACCACGTGTTTTTAAATAAAAAAAATGTTTATGTACCTACATTTTGTAGCATCGGCAATGGATAATTGGGAGGTGGATAATTTGAGGTTAAAATAAATAAACTAGTAATAATACACATAATAAATATTTATCGATTATTAATAGATTTTTTACATATACATAATTCTGGCGCAAAATTTTAGTAGTGACCTTTCATAAAAATTAGCCATCATAGTAACGATCATCTATAAAATTATCGTGCATAAAAATCTCAAATTTTCGACGTATGTCGAGGTAGAAATTCTCAAATATTATTCGTCGTATCTCAAAAGATTCGTATGTCGAGGTACCACTGTACATTATTAGAAGGCACTTGAAGTGAGCATACATCTTCAGTTTAACTGTCAGTTGCTAAACCCCACATACATACGTTTAGTTTTGACTGATTAGTCAAATTGCCTACTTCTATTAGTTATTTCAATTCAAATTCATCAAACAAAGCCTTCTTTCCACTCTTCAAACAATGAGCTACGTAGCTACCAAGTTTGGAGATTCATTTTTGTGCAGTTATTGTAACTGCACAAAAATTAAAGAATGTACATAGTCGCTGTTTAAAGAAACCGGCCCTATGTATATTAGAGTGCATTTTTACTTTGGAGTATAAAATAACCTATTCAATAATATATTCTTTGTTTAATAAGATTTAAAAACGTGTGAATATGATATGAAAAAGGATAATTTTGAAATTAAAAAGGGTGAATGTTATGTAAAAAATGTGTATTTGCAGAAAAGTTCGTTTGGCGTAGATAACCACGGGATATAGATAGACATCCAGACACCTGGCCGAGTGTTTCAGGTGGACTTCGAGGTCGGTCTGCTCAAATAAACAATATTATAACAAATAGATAAGAGTGACTCGAATGTGGTTATGCCACATTTACAATCATTACTGTGGAAATAAAGGAAATTGCAAAACTATATTACAGTGATCTACAAGTTACCATTTATAATAAAGTATAACTGTAATTAAAATAGCTCACAGCTAACAGATGGAGGATAGACACAAAACAGGGGTGATAAATTGTTAATGTGGGTGTCGGATCAGACCGGGTCAACTAAATTCATAGTGACACCATTTCTAGATTAATGAAAACGTCAAATTAATGCTTTAGTCATACCTAGAAATGGCACAAAAAGTGACTCCCGAGTGATAGGATTATTTTTATACAATCAATTTAATGATTGCACAAAAATGTAACAATTTTTGTAATCTGATAACGAACAGCTTCAGATTATGAAATATTTATAAAACTAATAGAGGTTTTATATATGACAGACTTTTCAAAACAGTGTGCTTTAGACTGAGTCCTTGAGGTCATTTCCAGGACGACGGGTAAAACTGAATGTTCAATTTACATGTTTTGTATGTGGTTTTCCGAACCCGTCATAAAGAGAATTTTATTTGTAATTAAATAAGGTCTAAGGGTAAGGAATTCCTATATAAATATATCCTAAATGATTCCCATTGTATTTTATACACATTCATCCTGGTCGTTCATTAAAAATGTTGGGCCTTTATATTTGGTTTTGACTGTGAGATTAAAACTTTGGTAAAATTGCTGGAGAAAGTATTTTTTATCTTCCCCACTCGCCTTGTTAAAAGTAACGGGCTTGTTCTCCGTAATAACATCGCGTCTTCCTCATATTTCACACAGACTACGACTATTTGTATTTTACCGCCACTTTATTATTATAATACCATAGAGATGAACATAACATATCGTATTACATATAAATAATCCGTGTCAATTTCGTGTAAACCCGTATTGTTGCACTCTTCTCTCTATTCGATAAAGGCATAAGTATGTCTCCCTCACTCGACACATTTATAATGGCCCCTGAGAGAGGTTGTGACAATACTTTGGCGATTAAAACTCAATAATATTATAAACATGTTAAAGAAGTAGTGTTTGGTAAAAAGTGAGCCTAGATGTATTTGAGTGTATGTTTGAGTCCATATGACATGTAGTAACAATGCATTTACCCATTTTACTGTTAAATATAACTGAAGATATGAAGAGAGATGTTTACACTATATTGTTTGCCAGGTAAATCATGTTTTTGGTCACTTGATCCACTTGAACTAAACATGTATTTAGTCACTCATGCGATATCTTATGTTTATATCTATGTATAATACATATTTTTACCACCGATAGAATGGCAGACAACTGAATGTATAAATATCAAGATGGCGAACCAAGCAGACTAGTCTTAGTGAGATAATTAGTGTCACCTCTGTGTTCCTGGTTTGTAGTGAGTTACTGATATTAACTATGTACATCAATAGAATCGTATGATTTGTTCAGTGATGGCTCTTCCTAAAATAAGAGAGCGGCAATCGAAAGGTGATTTATATGTTTTAAGATGGCAATGTAAAAGAGGAGAAGAGACAGGGAGACAGCAGACAAGTGAGTATTCTATACATAGAATGTGACTTTGGCAACATGCCCGTTAGTCCAAACAGAATATCTATAACTCGCATTCATACTCTACGATATGTATATATTGCATCACCATCATCATCAAATAGTGGAGCAATGCGTGTTATGATCAACAACAGTGGAGAGCCTCGTTCGGATTAGGACAGTGTGACAGGGTAGTAGTGGTGGCAGTACTCACATTTATCCCAAATATGTATAAAACATTTAGAACCAGTTTCTTCAAGTCGTGTTAAATCTCGAGCTCGTGTCACTCAGCGATTTACGCGCCAAATGCGTTTCTTCAAGATGTAGCTCCTGCCACAGCTAAATCTCGAGCTCGTGCTATTTTCCCCCTCCATTCCAGTTTCGTGCCGAGTCGCCTGTATGCAAGTTTTCCTGAATGCTTGCGATACAAACATCGGAACCGCTCGGCTATAGCTTTGAAAAGCCCTGAAGAAACGGAATATTTGTATATGACACGAGATTTGTACAATCTCTTGCCACGTAGCACACGACTTAACACCACTTGAAGAAACTGGCCTTTAATAATACTGCATGCAAATCTAATAATAAATAGAAGAACCATTTTTATTACTAATTTCAGCTTCCAGTAAAAATTGTCACGATATTATCCCTTACCTACTTCACTATTTCTATAATTTTGGTTGTAGTAATTATAATGATGATGCATGTTATAATGGGTGATATATTTTTCATGAAGATCTAGTGTAAATACGTTGTAAAGAGATGATAATGAGCGCCGTATCAGCGATCACTCACAGCTGTTTTCTAGCACTCCGGCCCGTATAGTCACGACGGTCCCGACTGGAAGCATAATCCTGTCTGAATTCCAAGCTTTATTGAGTGCTGAGCTGACTAATAAAGCTCACCTCCATTAGTCATTATTCATTAGTCAACCATATGGTCACGGTGACCTCTCTGCGGCCAAACCATGTCCTCGAATACCTCAACCTTGGACCTCCTTTATATTCCTCTCGTCCACCGTCTTACCACAGACTATTTACAGGTCATTGCGACATTAACAGCTAAATCATTATCGTCTAGTTGCAGTTAAAAGGTGGATAAAAATCAAATTAATAAAATTATGGAAGAAATGTTCAAAATTTTTGTAAATTGGTTTGTACTATAGTGATTGCACAAAAATGCAGCACATGCAGAGATTTGACTCTCGAGTCACGTAGCTCAGTGTTGGAAGAAATCGGCTTGAAATAAATGATAATATAAGTACTAGTATGAGGAAGCCGTGCGAGTGCTGAAGCAGCTGACATTTAGTCGGAGTTATGTTATTTCAGGAGCAGCCATCACCACTATCAGCACTACTGGCTGGACCTTGTCTGTGTGTGTGTAATGTGTACTATAGATACAGGACAACACTAACAAGACACTTTGTCGGTCGGGACTACGGACAATTACTATGATGATGATGATCATTATTATTAGACCAGTGATTCAGAGTCACGCGGTGGATTATTTCAGGAGCCGGCTTGGGCTTGGCGTGTATTTCAGGAAGCAGTATAGCATATTGTCATACTAAGATCAGGTAATACCTCCAGGTGCAGTACCAGGTGCAGGTACAAGTACAGGTGCAAGTACGAGTACACTAGTAGCGCTCGGCTGTGGACAGGACACAGTGTACAGGGCACAGTGTACAGGGGACAGTACACGCACTCGGTAGTCACGGTACACTATAACTATAACACTGATAACATCACTGCACCACGACCTGCCATGACAGCGGCCTGAGCCAAACTGACAGACTGCAGGCGCTCCTTGTTGTGACAGGTACACAGATGTCACTGCTGGACTGACACTACTTGCAGGCTTGCGCGCTAGATGGCGCTGAACATCATGCCACTTTTCCTCATTTCCTCGTATAATCCGCGCAGTTAATTCAAAATGAATGGATTAATCCGCTTTTGATCGTCAAAACATAGTAACATTGTAAATGTGTGTAGAGTTTCTCTGCATGTGTGTGTGTGTCCAGTCACCTGTTGGCGGTCCGCTGTTTTCCCGCAGTGTCTTGATTGTTGTGGCGCCTCGTACACGTCTTTCCGTTGACTGCTCGGCCGCTGCACATCGCGTGCATCACAATCTCTTTCTACACGACACCATAACTGCCATTATATTATTTACACGGTGAGTCCAACTCCAATAACCTATACATATCCTTGCTGCTCATATTCATGATGATTGCCATTATCAAACAAATACACTACAAATTACACTATTACCATAGAATGTACATATTATTACTTTTATTAGAACACTATTCAACCCATGAACTATTCAGTAGGCTGGCACGAATATTTTCATCTGAAAAATGCACTATTTTTCTTAATACACGATAATTCAATATATGTATGAAATGATGTGTTTGTAGTTTTGATGAAAGTAATTAGGCATCTTTTCACATTTGATTCATTTCTCCCTACATATTTCTTACATCAGTATTCTTCACTGATTATGGTGACCCAAAATACCATAACGGTATCTCACCCTTGTACATATGTATAATTCATTTTTGTACGACGAAATCCAACACTTCATATTCTATATCTATTTTGATGTCAACATTTTAATATTGTATAACGATAGAGGTTTTATTTTAATGGTGGCTAGAAAATCAAGTTTTAATTATTCAAGATGAGTTATAAACCTACATATTATGCAAAGCGATATTCTTAATTATTATGTATTATCATAACATTAAGATGCTACAACAATATAACAATAACCGATGATTTCTTAAATTAGCTTTTGTCACATCGATCCAGGTATTATTGATAATAATGATAATTTTCTTTAAACATACACTATCTGGGAATTCTAATTTAGGTCTTATAACTATCATCATACGTATTATAATGCGAACGTATAGGAACGAATGAGTCAATGTTGACATTTCATTTAGTATGCATTTCCTAATGGACGCTTTAAACGGAAGTTCAGCTTTCCCTCTTGCCATTGCACATGATAAAGCGTCAAAAAGTAAAAGTTATTAATCCAGAATAACATTTTATAGTTGTATTTATCAATGGAGCCATTGTCTGATTTATTTCATACCAAAATATATTGTTTGCACTACTTGACTTGTTTCTCGTGATTGATCTCATTGTATTAAATTTTACTTCAGCTCGTTATCATCAAAAGGATGTACGGTAAATTAATATTATAAATAACGTAGATAAATAAGTCGATTATCGAGGACGACTTGCATAGGAGAGGATAACCTGTTTTTCTCAAAGCAACTTGATAAATTATTACTAATTGTCAATTGTTCTATAACTTGAATCGGTGTACAAAGAATAATCATCTGTAATGAGAAAAACTCCTTTTATCTTAGATTGCATGATTCTTGTGCTTGTTGTTTTACATTGTTTACCCTTTAATACTAAAGTATTAAAGGGTAACTAACTAACATTAGAAGCTGATCGGATCTTTAGATATTCACAAGTTTTGCATCATTTATGCATCAAGATTCTGTATGTTTTTTTGTTTATATAAAAAATTGTATCTTTAATAAGAAGAAATCAAATGCGCTACTCATTGAATTGCCAATTTTTTTTATCGAGTTTGGGTATGATTGCATATATTGCACATAATTTGTAAGTACAAGCACCACAATGTATGGTATATAATAGTACTTCATATATACGAACATACTTATATTTTATTTTCTTACTCACCTTGTTTAAGAAACACAAACATTCAATAAATAGCACCGTTAATTTTGAAATATTTAATATTTGATTATTAACACGTCTAAAGATAATACAATACTCAAATAAGTCATATTTGGTGTGAAATTATCTAATCGTAATATATATCATAATACGTAGGCTTCCCTAATCATATAAATGTATGCTATGCATTATTTTGCAAAGTATTTTTTTTTTTTTAATTTCTTGGAAAAGAAAGTTGGACGAAAGTGACGGTAGAATTGTTGATTGGATTTGGGTGTCGCAACGTTTTTTTCCGCCTTTCCAACTTGTGACCATTCGCATTTTCTCAAGTGTAGGTATTATATTATTATAAAAATAAATAAGCAGTGAACAATCGCATAATCATGGTTTGGTTTGAACTCGTAGTAGGTGACTAATATTTTGGATATACATATATACATATATATGTGGAGAATAATAAATCGCTATAACCTGGATGGCTGCTATCCTGTCCTCGCTGCTATTTCATAATCACCTTTACTAATTATTAATAAATTGAAAAGTGTAATTTTGGGATACAAATCGTGGGGTTAAAATAAAAGATATATTGATAATATGAAATATTCGGAAGGCGAGAGGTGGTGAGTCTGTAGTGATGGGATGTGGGTCAGTGTTATAGTGTTATAGTGGTATAGTGTTATGGGAGAGTACGGTACACCATATAAACATATATAAATATGAATGTAGAGGCTATAGTGATAGTATAAGAGTATGGCAGTACTTGAGTTACAGAACCTGTTTGAACAGCAGTTATTCTTTATAATAACATTGTCCACATCCAAAAGCAGCGAGAAATTTCACCAACACCATACACAATATTATGAATTTACTTGACTATCACAGAATCACCATGAGCTGCTAGTAGTCGCATACATATATACATACTTTGTAAACAAACTTGGAAAAGTGTTGTCGCGTGTAACGGCTTTCTGCTATTATAGAACAATGGTGTGGCTTCATGTGTGCCACGCATTATTTTATTATTTCCGTTCTTTTACTCAACACTTACAGCTCACCCGAAAAACATGACCATAGTAAGTAAGTATCTTCTTACCGAATCATGCACCGATGTGGATGTTTTATACGTTTGTATATTGAACTTGAAATTATGGTTTCCCATAACTCAGACTGGACTAAGTTTTCATCAGCACCGACATGTCTATATTACGCACCCTGTTTCTTAAATATCACTATTCTTTTCATTCGTGGACAAATTATTAAATTCGCCACTGTATATTCGCTCATCTTCAATATAATTGGGATTTTCAAACTTGTTGAAATGGTATACCTACAAACATGTTGGTATCAAAGTGCTAGAAAAATTTGATATTTTTGTAAATTTGCAATATTTGAATCTCAAAAAGTAGAAATCGAGTATAATATTGATATTGAGATCAGTTTAAAATAAACGCAGGTTTTTAATGAGTACACAGCTTATGCGAGAAAAACATTATGTATTTGAGGCCATAGCCTCTGGTAAAATTACCTACAATCTGAAACAGATATTTCTTTTAATACACATCTATGTCATTCATCGGACTTTGATTACTATAAATATTTTACCACCACACAAATAAAAACAGAATAAACGCTGGAATAATTATAATTACATATAGCGGAAGACAATGAGTCAGCTTCAAAATTGTATGGCGGTCGGTAATAACGGCAATTTTCAACGTGAGATTTATTTTAATTGTTTCATAACAAGTAAAACTGTCGAGATTACGGTTCAGTAAAGTTCAGAGCTGGTGAAAATGTTTCTTCTGTTTAGTATCGTTACAGTTAAAATGGGAAACTTCGGTGGCCGTGACGTCCGTAACCAATCAGCCATTTTAACTACCGTTATGGATTTACAAATGGTTAATACCTATTCAGCATGACAATATTAGCACCATCTATAATAATCACACAATTTTAGGTCCATCTTACATACATCTACATACAAAGCTTCTGAAATTTGAAAGAATATCATTGTTACCATCTATATTTTTATGGATTTTGAAAATTATTGTGAATGTATTTTTTTATTATCTTGAATATAGTTTGGTATTAGTTGAATTTAAATATGAATGTGTAGTAGCCGGAAACATTCAATTGTGCGCTATTTTGGAAGTCATTGTCTGAAACGGTTCTTGAAGAGGTCAAAATCATTTGGCACAGCAATCATGTTTTTTTATTTAAATTGCGACAATTTACCGCCACTAAGGTATAACCGTAACTTATCTAAAATATTTTTGATCTTCATTATTCATTTTATACTTTAGTTGGTCGAAGATGAGAGAAATTTGTCTTAGTTTGATAATAGAATGCAATTAGAGCGGACACGCTTTCCAAAAAAAAAAAATCACGATATTCTGTAAGAATATTTGACAATAGTTGAGTTGTTGGAGTGTTGTTTGACCCCATTTCGCATTCAAGTATCGAATTGTAGCAAATGAAACCATTTCTAATTAGGATCGCTAGGCTGGAGATTAACCAATGTTGGCCACCAGTCACCACACCAGTTATAATGTCAAGTCACCAATACGTATAGGGGACACAGAGTTAAGATGATTGTGTATAAAACTAAATATTAAATCATGTTCAATGGAGTCAGAGGCAGAAGTAGAGTGCGATACAAGGAGAAGCTACTCACGCGTCATCTCCTTCACGAAATGTAGTTTCTAATATTGAATGTAATTCATCCACGTTTACACATATATAACACACACACACACACACACATATGATTATCTAGAACACCATAATATTAAATATTATATTATGTTTATACTGTACTATACGTAGTAGCTGATAAACATGACACTTTCACACTTGGCATAGTAGCTATTGGTCTTTGTGCAATCATAATGCTTATTCTGCCAATACTTGGATTTGCAACTCATACTTGTCTCATAGTCATGATTGTCTATTTCATCAAGACGTGTCGCAGGCCAGTAACCTCGCAGGAGCAATGTTTATTTCTTGCAACAGCTATGCAGTTTTGATGACACCGCACTCAAATTCCATTAATTTCGCTATGCACATGTCCAAACCATCGACCAGAGACAATGAATATTAAATCATGATCAAAACCAGGAATCGAACGCTCCTGGCCACTATAGAAGACGCAAAATTCGGAACCATCGATAATCATCGTTAAACCGAGTATCAGTGAAGATGCTTTCCTGAATCAGAAAGGCGACATTCATGTGCTACTTTTGGGATCACCCAACCAAGGCGAATATTACGTTTACCTGACTTTTGGAGTGATCTGTTTTAATTTGAAGTCTGCCCTTACTGACTCGGGAGAGTAACATTCACTTTTACTACGACTGTACTTCTTCTCTTACATCACTACCAGACTCGTTGTACTCTTCTCAACATTATATAACTGTCCTCTCAGGCAAGGACACGTTTTATTGTAGCACCCTTCTGATCGTATAGCAAAGGCACTTAGTGACCGACGCTCCATTCAAGACGCTACAACTGGTGACCCCGACGTCGCAAAAGCCAGACCATACGGTCACCTATTATTACAACTGGTGACCCCGACGTGATCTGAATACTCAACCTTCTCATTCTGATCTTTTTCACCAACTAAGTCAACGTCCTTTGACGCAATATTATTTGAATTTTATACTTTTGTTGTAGGAATTTGTATGTAGGGATTTTGAAATATCAATAAAAATTAACATCGGTTAGTAGTTTTATATATTCTAATATTTAAAAACTAATCGGACTGGACAAATAAAATAACTAATGGAATTTTCTAGAAAAAAAGCATTACTTGCAAGTATTCAATTTTAATATAACATTATTACTTTATGAACACGATATAAATAGTGCTACTGCATATGAAAAATTCGTCAGCCTGTACAACTTAAATAATCGTCTCACTATTCACTTAAAAGTTAACGTGGCCAATATAAATAAGATTGGATTATCATTTGCACACCTTTTTTACAGTTTTAGTAGTCTGTCAAGTAATAAAAAACACACTTCATGGTTTTAAGCGTTCCCACTCGTTGAAACTATTTTACGTTAGGTTGGGTTGCAACAAGTGTACTAATCGGTGTTTTTGATATTTATAGGATATTTAGCAGCCTGAAGTAAAAAAAGGAAGAATTTTTTTTGGATTAATAGATAAGTTCCCAGTATCTATTGCTTAAAGGAAGTGTGACAAGAGATATGGATTTGTAATGGAGACGAGGAGACATGCTCACCATCCTTGTGACGACCTTCTTACTCATCACTTTATCTATCAACACTCGAGCAGGTTAGTTGATTATATAACAGGTACTTGATCACGGTGAGATTCTTCTATTGCATCATATTATATTAGGTTGCTCGGAAATTGATGACGTATTTGTAAGTGAAACACTTACCGCCACGACTCCACTTCTCTTGTTTCCGGATTGAAATTTTACAAAACATCGAACAGCATACAATTTCTGATAGATATATTTTTGATTTTAATGGTGAACCATTGCTAAGAATTAAAACGACATAATTAAGATGTTGCTCATACAAAAATAGAATGAACATTAAAGATACCGTTTGACAAACTTAATTCATTTCCGAATAACCTGATCCAAATCAAAAGTAAATATGATATATAAAAGGAGTGTTTGACACTTTTTATATGCCATTTGGACTCATTATATACTTATTTTCATGAGAACATTATGAACAATGAGTAAATAAAAAGATTTTCTTCTCAGATGAAAGAACAGACATAATATTCTCCCACGCAACACTTCGATTGTATTGTCTCATAAATATATTATAGAAAATAAGTGTATAAGTTATGCCTAAGGTATTTTTCTATAATTTAAATCACATATACTGGCTTTATAATTATGTTTAATGGATAAATTGCATTTTTTATGTAATTATTTTAATTTTCTTAGAGTGGTTTAGTTGTGGGCGATGACACGTGTAGTCTTCACCGACAATGAACTCGTATATTTCATCAGTCAGTGCTGGAATTTGTAATCAATTTACATAAATATTTTATGTATATTTAAAATGTGTACAAAAGAACCAAGTTCATATTCAAATGATGTATTTTCAATTCTGAAATATTTAAAATATTTGATCTTTACTTTGATTGGATACATGTGATTATAGCTTCTTAATTTGGTTCTTCTTGGTCTTCTCAAATAGTATTTTTTTTAATGTAGGTATTATTTGTTTTATATTGCTATTAAAACTTTATTTGATAAACTATAAATAAGAATATGATTTTTATAATATTCTAAAGCACTATTTAGTATAAAATTAGCAAAATATTTTGTTATGGTGAATAATTTTTCCTCTTACGTATAATAACTTCCGTAAATTGTATCGGATCGAGGAAATAAATAGTTACTGGCTTCTTCCATATCAAATATACGTGGTTTATATACAATTTAGATGCTTCCTAGTGCTCCACTATTTATTAATTAATACATTTATTACACTTTCTATTTGTTGATATTCAAAAACACAATTTCGATTGAACTTGAACTACGGTGAAGGTGAATAATTGAATGAAAAAATGATATATAAACGATGGTAAACATATTCAATAGTGAACGGCCTTGTGTTAACGTCGAGAAAGTTGTGGTTCATTTCATCAGTTAATGCTTCTATAACACCACAACTATGTATGTATGTACTACTATCACTATCACTATGTATCTATTAGGGACCATTTACTTTAATTATCTAGTTGGCCTACTCTATAAATTATGCGCGATACGCTGAATAAAACAGATATATTAAATAAGAGTTTAAAAAATAATAAAGGGGCCGATAACCACATTTTCACTGCCACTTTTTGAGTAACTTATTTGTATAGCATTTATTATATCCTTCTGTTTGTATTGGTTATCTGTTAAATTTAATTCACGCAGTTGTTCTAATCGCATCATGTGGATATATTAAATAGATACTTCTAAAAGGGGCGTATTAATATTGAATCAGTTTGATAGAGGTGGTTCTGATTACTGATTAATATTTTGTAATGTTATTAAGATTCAGTAGTGGTAGAATGTCACTATACAGTAACTTTCTCCTTGCTACTTGTACACCATTGTAAATATATTTTCTACATTTTTTGGGTTGTTGAATACGAATTGTGTGTCATTTTGAGAAAATTCAGCTTTGATTTTATAATGCCCATATAACAAGCAAATAGCATTTATTTTCTCTTGTTAGCTTATATCTCGATAACTGATGAGTAAATAAAAATATTGTTTAGATAATAGAAAATTGGTTGATTTTTCCGATTTTGAATACAAATTTCAGTTTTACTATCTAGCAATTTAAGAAGATTTGGCATTACAATTTGGTTTCATATTTCACGTAAAATATTACTGCTTAACCGCCTAACCTATATCTGTATGTTTATTAATTATAATTAGATACACACAGTGTTATGATGTTATGAATGAATATACATTAAATGTTATATTATTATAATATGTATTATAATAAAACGCGTTTTATAGTGGCAACTCATTATGTCATTACTCATTAGTTAGAAGAAAAACTAGCGTGTACTTTTGTAGTAATCTATGTTATATGTGTAATGTAACTTTATAGCAAAATAATTCCGAACACAAGTTGTGTGAACATAACTTAGAACTTAACTCATGTGCTTCCGGGAAACATTAAAAGGTGGGAAGGTTTACCAAAAAACTTTTATCCTATTATATCCATGCAAATATTTGTTTAATGGGATTTCTAAAAGGTTTAATTTATAGAGATAACATGTACACAGTAGCTAATCTGAAATATCTGGACACTACATACTTTAATACTATTGCAATGAATCTTACAAGCATCATAGAGGAAGAAACTGGCTACTCTACTGTATTGCTAAAAATATGTATGTAATATTAAAATCATATATAAATAACTACATACAGGTTGTTTTTAGATATAATCGAAAAGTGTTCGTGTGGTTTAGATAATATAATGTACAGTAAGTATATTAATTTATTATGATAGTGTATTATGAAGTGGCAATACTAGCAATAGAGTACGATGGCCATTGGCAAGTGCACATCCTTGACACCAAAACTAATCAATATTTGTATGCTATCCTCGATTCGGAACATGTCTCTCTAATATGAGATCTATTGTGATGGCTAATTGGTTATCATCAAGTTGCATTGTAGCAGATTTGTATGTAGATAATGTTCTTAAGATGACCCACGCATTACCTGCTATCAAGATTAGAAGGTCATTACCAGGATAATTACACATTATTAGTGTAGTAGATTATCTACAAATATCATCAATGCTTTTTCTAAGATATCCATTGTAGGCATATGTTTCGAGTAAATGCAAACTTGTCAGTGTAATTATAAAAATACATTATTTGATTATACATCACAGATATTTCACGTTTTTAAGTACATAAATATTCGATCCGGTATCTTTGTTTAATGTACCTTTAGATATGTACCGTGCTAATTCACGATTTCCTAAATTTGTATGTCGAATATGAACTTATTTTTCATTAAATAAAAGTAAGAAACCATAATTTTTACAATACGCATACAGACATTAACTTGGTTCATGACTTGGTATTTGATTTAATATGAAACATGACTATGAATGATAATAAATGTAACAATATACAATTCATATCACGCAGGACAGTGTCGAAAGATTGGAGAGAAAGCTGTGAGTTACAATAATACATGTCATAAAAGAGCCTCGTTGTGTTTTAATTCTATTCATACTATTGTATATTCTTAACTGAACATTTGTGATCATATGTATCGATAATATTTTATAATAATAATAGTACATCTGTCTGTCACACACCCAGATCACATCTTGTGACCACAAAAAATATCTTGCTTTCTTTTCAAACTGTCCTCAACATAATATAACTTTCACTTGTCATATATGTATGTACCTTATACACATTACATATTTATATTAAATATAATATATTTAACAGAAATCTCAGAATGGAAGTCTTCTTTACAAGATGTAGACGAAGCATCAGACGAGGCCCATGACGCAGAAATCTTTAGAGCTGTTGTAACATCTATGCAAGAATGGACAAGGAAACGTAATCATATCAGGTTAGCCGTTAGTGCATTTATATTAGATAAAATATAAAATGGGGAATGAAAAAATATATAATAACCAATCTCACAAAACAACGTACGAAGAAAGCTAAGGTTGTATGTATTAACTTACTACAAGTGTATCAGTAATAGTGGACTGGTCGCTTCTTGCACCTAGCTCTTCCAAGTCTTGCTTAGAAAGTCGGGAGACATCAGGGAAAACCACAATTAGCATTTAATTTTGTATTATTTACTACATAAAAATTTTCATAACAGGTCCAAACGATCGCAAAATAGTGTGTGTTATGAGGAGTTAGGTTGTTTTGAGGATTCGGGCCCGTTTGGATATTTGGAGATGTTACCCAGTCCACCCAAAGAGATTAATACGCGTTTTCTACTATACTCTACTAAAAGCAGGTAATTATTACAAGTACAACATTATGGCAAATATTTATCTTTTATATTCTATATCAATAAACTCGATATTTGACTATTACTAGAGGGGATATTCCTCTATTAGATGTACCTTTTGGCAACATGTCTACGGCGTGGAAATGGGCAGATCGTGCGTTTTCTTCATCGAGTCCTACTAAAGTGATTGTGCACGGCTTTGGCTCCAACTGCGATCATGTGTGGGTATATGAGATGAGATCTGCTCTAATGGCAGTTGTAAGTTTCAGAGATGCCTTAAAGCAATCACATTGACATGGTGCTAATGCTGATATATGTGTTTATTTAGGAAGAATGCAATGTGATCTGCGTAGACTGGGAGGCTGGAGCACTTTTGCCGAATTACGTGAGAGCTGCTGCAAACACTAGATTAGTCGGCAAACAGTTGTCTATGCTTCTAGAAGGTCATTATAATAATATTTTGTTAATATTATACAACCTATCTACTGTATTTTAGTCGATGATTGATACTTTCAGGCCTAGCTGAAAACATTAATTTGAAATTCGAAGATGTTCATTTGATCGGATTTAGTCTGGGGGCGCACGTTGCTGGATTTGCAGGCTCTCAATTAAAAAACATTTCGAGAATCACAGGTAAATATGCGAATACTATATTTGTGAGTAATATTTATTTTTATTTTGTTTATATTTGTTAGGTTTAGATCCAGCAGGTCCACTGTTTGAAGCGCAGGATCCGCGAGCTCGGCTTGATAGCTCAGATGCAATGTTTGTAGATGTGATACATTCCAACGGGGAAAACCTAATACTCGGGGGTCTGGGATCTTGGCAACCTATGGGCCATGTTGATTTTTATCCTAACGGAGGGAGGATGCAGACGGGTTGTTCTAACTTGTTTGTTGGAGCTGTTACCGATATTATTTGGTCGTCAGCTATTGAAGCAAGATCACTCTGTAATCACAGAAGAGCTTACAAATTCTTCACTGACTCAGTATCTCCAAAATGCCACTTCCCAGCTTTTCCCTGTAATACATATGATGATTTTTTAGCAGTAAGCTCAATAGTTCAAATTAATACTAAACAAACACAACATTATACATTGATAACCTTACTATATGTAAATATTTTTAGGGAGGCTGTTTTGGATGTAATGGAAATCAAAGATGTGGTAACATGGGTTATTATGCTAATAAGTCTGGAGGTAGAGGACAGTTGTATTTACTAACAAGAGACGAAGAACCTTTTTGCGGTAATCATTTAAACATATCAAAATAAATGGCCATTTAGGTAAATACATATTTATAACTAGCTTCTATTTCAGCTCATCAATATCATGTCTCTATTGAAAATTCTAAAACCAATAGATCAGTAGTGAGCTATGGACGAATTTTGCTCACTTTGGTTGGTGATTCAACACTCAATGAAACATTTACAATGACGAAGTTTGTATTAGTAGTCAGATTATAGTTTTTTTTAATTCATCTATAATTCAATGTATATTTTAGAAAAGACGATGCAGAACTTATGGTGGGAGGATCGCTATCCAGAATGCTGGTTCCACATCCCGCACTAGGTATCCCTATTAAAGTTCAAGTTGAATATCAAGCATATTCTGGTTGGATTAGTTCTGGACTGAATAGGTGGTTGATAGACAAAGTTCTTTTAAGTGATAGTTTCGGTAAAACGTATGTATTTATAATAGTATAAATTCTTTGTTATTTTATTTTAAATATTAAACTGTAAACTATTTCAGTTCATCCATTTGTAAGAAAGATTTAGTATTAACATCGGGGGTTCCCGTGACATTACCACTTTATCCTGGCAATTGTCATCATCCAAAAGAGGTACAATATTCTTATAATATTGTATGTACACATACAATATGTGTAGATACTATTATTATGTTCAACTGATTTTTTCAATTTTATTTTTAGACTGATAATCAAAATGAAACTATGGCTGTGGATGAATTTGAAAATAAAATCAACCAAGACAAACCCATCAAAACTACATTTATTCCTACACAAGTTGTGCAGATAGGTGATGAAATTATCAAAAATCCTAAATTGACTATCGACAGTATTATAAAAGAAAATGAAAAAATGGAAAGATTGACCAGCGATGAACTCACTGAAAAAGTAATACTCAAAAGAAATAGTCATACAAAGAATGATTATAAACAACATTCAACAGGAGACGTGAAAAGCAAACCTAATGTTATTCCGATGGGTAAACATTTTCGCATCGAATCAGAGAACAAGACATCCGACCCAATTTTGTCAATTCTTGATGCTACAGATATATTTTCATTGCCTTGGCAGCCATTATTGGTTAACTCATTAGATGGTTCACCGCCAGAGAGAGAAAGTGGTCGAGCTTTCGGTAGCATTAATACTAAATTCAAAAACATAAACTTCTTGGGAAGCGCTTTGGATGAATTCAGTAACGTTTCAGAAATAGTTGAACCTGTTTTGAAAGGACCGAATACAAAAAATGCTAGATCGCATGATGTCAATAGAGAGAAAAAAGAAATATCTGAACCAATCCTCGGCTCTACTACAGTAAAAAATATATTCCTTAATATTTCGACAAATCTTCAAAACAGGACCAACAGAGCTCATAAAACTGAAGAAAAAAATAATTCAGAGAGTTTTTTTAAAAATCATAGCCAATCAGAATGGATTCCTACAAATAATCTTTTACCACCCGAGTCCAATGGGAACAAAGACCATAATTCTACCCAACATTATGATTATGAAGACAATTTGGTTTTTGATTCTAATTCATCGATCAACAAAAACGAAACTTTTAGCATCTTTCAATGGAGAGCAAGGGACAAAAGCGATGAGCAAAGCAAAAATAATGAAAGTAATAGTTTTACCGTTCAATTTTTACCAAGTCGGTTAGTTTCGTTCTTAGAAAAGGCTGAAAAATATGCTAGGAATACATTATTGCCACTAGTGTCAGCGTATACTCCGAAGTTTTTGTTTTTTGGCACTGAACCCGAACGTCAGTATCTTCCACTCCATATTAATGATACCAATAGTTCAAGTCCTCATAATCATCAGGTGAATCAGAATAATGAAAAAATACAGTTAATAAAAAACATCGGTCCCCCGGATCAGGACAAAAATACTAATGAACTGAAAAAGAAAAACATACTTGAAAATACAATTGAGACAAAAACATCAACAACCACACAAATATCTATACGTCGAAAAGCCTCCGTCGAAAGTGTTGTTAATGACCCAATCAAAATAGTAGAAGCACCCACAATTTCATCGACGACGTTAGCACCGATATTGCTAAAGTCTAATGGAATATCAGAAGAGAAGGTTATTATTGTATATCCGAGCAATGGCAGAAACGACCGTAAAATACAATCACATTCCTATCCAGAGATAATGCAATTTGAAACATTATATCAGCAGTCCAGGGAAAAATCTAGCAAAGAAGTATCCAAAGATGATTTAGAGTCTTCACAAAGTCAATTCGAGCCACAGAGGATAATGAATGGGGTTTATATAGACTTGCCCACTTATGAGCCGCCAACCACTAAATCAACATCTTCACTATTCTCCTATCAGACAACCTCCAAGTTTATACCAATTTCCTACACATCACAAAAACTCACTCAGAACAATTCTTGACTGCCTATTATTTATTTAAGATAAGGAAAAGTATAGTCTGTGTTTCTTTTTATTACAAATTACAAAAAGAAATATTATTGGTGATATTTAAAGTATAAGTTATTTAAGTCAATATTCATGTATTTTTACGGAAATCATATTAATTTATTTTTAATATTACGAAAGAAATGTTTTCGTATTGTTTTTTTTGTATCTAGATATAGTGAATAAATCAAATAATATTTTGATATAAATTGGATACAAAGCAACACTTAAATTTCAAAATGTCCAAAAATATTGTTTTGTGTTTAAAATATTACATTCCATCATAGATGAATAGTAGATGAAATGAAATGTACATAACTAGTAATTTATATATTATTTGGCTTATTTTGGATATTTGTTATTTAATAGTATTATTTTATTTTGACCCAATTCAAAAAATAAAATCTATATATCACATTAAAGTTTTTGAATTAATTTCTTACAAAGCAGCGCCTATTGATTTTGTTGACAGACGAAAGATGTCACTTGGTGAAAATGGAAAATATTACTACCATCAATTATTATTAATACTAAATTCGTGTTTTTAGAAAATTCGCAATTTTTATATATTTCTGCAGAAAGAAGTAAATGTACCTTCTTAGCTTGGAGATAAAAGTTCAACATTGGAAATTTCTTCATAGATATGCAATCAGTGTATGGTTGTTCCACGAATTGATTCCCAATTAATAAGTTAATATGGCCAGATCTTGATATATTTTGATCATTTATGTTATGCTATGTTAAGTATTATTCAATTGAATCATTCTCCTATTATCTTAGAATGATATTTTTAGTATAAAGGTATTAATTAAACGTAAAATATTAAATAAATACGTATTTAATAATATTTTTTATATATTGGAAGCAGTACAAGGGGATAAATAAATTTTATGTATAACATTGATACCATCACATTAGGAATATGTTTTTGTAAAATATGTATTGAATTTTAAAAAGATATGTTTTTTGGAATGCTTGTTCTTTCTAACAATTAAACAAACAACAGTGAATCGTGAATAAATAAATATATATGAGTGTACCATATGAATGAAATCATTTAATTGAAATGGTAAAATGTGATTCGACGGCGACCTGAATAAGGTCAAGTATTATAAGAGTGAAGCAGTCTGGAGTCGGGAGTCTGGAAACAAGGTGAAGGTTATCGAACCAACTGAATCAACCTATTTCCATAATATGTATTATTTTCTATTAACATCTGGTGATATCGATTAGCAGCACAGGTATCCTATATGCTTAAGTTATTTGCCAAATAACTAAGTTATCGTCAATTATGTTAAGTAGCCAACGTAGTCGAGAAGTAATGTAGCTCAGATAGTTTGAATTGCAATGTAACTAAATGTTATAGAACGACATTAGACACAGACAGACTGTAAGCTGATTGATTTTCAAAGATGATTTCAGTTCGAATCACCTTCAAAATGTACCCATCACAATAATGAACGTACTCACAAATATTCCCCGTTGCTTTACGTGACTTTACATGCAATGTAATAATATTTCCTATCGAAAAGTACCAATAGACAGAATAATGTTAAGGTACTGAATATATTGCATGTATATGCAACTGGGTGTGGCTTACTCTGTTGACTGTTTAAACGCAGCATTTATAAAGCAAGTAAATATTGAATTGCATTCTTAATAAACAGAGCGCCTTGACCTCAAATAGATAAGGATCATTTTCAAACCTAACCACCTACATAAATAGATAGATCTTTAAAATCTAATATAATGTTCGACAGTTTTCGGCATCGAGTAACTTAATTTTTTTATATCTTAAGGTATTAATTTTACTCCATCGCCTTAAGAATGCATTTTAATGTTGTCTTTAATGGTAATGGATGTTGTTTGACCTTTTTCATAAACATAGTCTATACATATACATATTTATAATTGGATTCATTCAGATTATTTTTAGCTTAATCGAAATAGAATTCTCACAACGTGAGTTTTTGTGTGAAACAATGTCAATTTTGTTTCCGTATTTTGATAAACCAATAGTCTAGTTATCAATAAGTATCATCATCATCATCATAAGCACTCCAGTTCAGTGATGAACCAAGGCTTCCCGCACCAGCATCTTCCACTTATTTCTATATCAATAAGTATATTCAAAGAAAATTCATTATGATAATTTGAGCGAGGCGTTGTGTATATACAACATGTCTTTTATTGAACTTAAAATAATTTAAATCTAAGGAATGGTACCATACATTAAATGTAACACAACCACACCTTCATTAATAGTTCAAGTCGGCTAGTCTAACTTTTCAATTTTTAATTATTATTTTAAAAATGTTGAAAATCTTGCGTATTTACTTATTAGGTGATTGACCGCATGATTTGAATATGTAAACAAAGTACGGCACAGCGTAATTTCAACCAAAATGCACCACGCACTTTGCAAAGAAAACAATACCTTGTCGACGGATTCGAAATTGAACTTGAACTAATGCGATGACGTCAAAAGTGAGTTCATAATTGTTTTTTACATAATGGAGGTAAAAAGATTTTAGTTTCAATTAAAAACAAGTTGTATATTAGAAAGAACAATAGCTAAATATAACCAGGCAACCGAAATTAATTTGGACTTACCTGTGTAGTATTGTAAAATTGACATAATATACCCACAGGGCACAGTTAAAGAACATACTAAAAAATGATAAAAATATAGAATATACATTATATTTATAGCTTAGCGGCATGCCAAGCAACAATAATATTATATTGCAGAGTCCAGTCTAGTGTGACCTATTTTGTTTGGGACTAATAACTTCAATGGGGACTATGCCAATATGGTGAAGGATTTAATTCAATTGATGCCAATTATTATAGGCTAAATAAAGATATACACAATCATTACGATAGGTAAGTGATTATGAATTCCGGAGAAGCTTCACTGGGAATATCGTAAAACTACTACCAAAAATATATTTATTGTAATAGAAAATATATAATGGTGTGGTGATTGAATAATATGTCAAATACCTATTATTTTGAAAACAAACTTCTTATAATACATTTATGTATAATAAAAAACAATGACGTAATTATTGACATATGAAAGAATGTTGTTTACCAAACCGAGGTAATGCAATAGAAGTCAATATTATTATATAATGTTAAAAAAATAGAGTAGAGAATAGAATTAATTTGTATTACTCACTGTGCAGTAACTAATAATAATGCAATTATTAACATCAAGCACGAAACCTCTGCCTGGGACTGATTCATTTGTCCAAAGATATAAAAAATATACGACGGCTACTATTGAAAGGAGACGAAAAGTATGACAAAGATTTTTCACGTTTTCGTGACTGCATGTAATCAGTGCACCAGGAATAAAAGGTGTTCGAGCAAGTCGAGGGTAATTACTTCAGCTTTTACCATCCTTGATTTGCCCCTGAATATATGTGACATGTGCCACAATAGCATCGGTAATTAGTTAGTTAAGTAGAATAACTCCAGACCAACGGGTGTCTGCTAGCTGAGCTCTCGTGGAACTCAAGCATTCAAGGATTCCAGTAGTCAAGGATATCAAGCGGATCTCATCATCCCATCACACCACACACATACACATACATTACACCCATGGGAGCAGACTGAAGGAGATAACCAGGTTAGCGGTATATTGATCATCTTTCAGTTGTCCGTCCACCATTCCAATACAGTCCACTCTTGTCCACCAAGCAATTCATACAGTTACGGGAGTTGCTTGAACAAAAGGAGTTATGATAAATGTAGACTAGGCTAGGCATGTAGGTAGCAATGAGTGGATATTTGGGTGTCGCAAATAATTGTGTCAATCTGGAAAGTAGTGTAGTATATTATTAAAAATAGTCATCTAATTACCAGTCGTTGCTGAGAAATTTGACAGTAGTTAAAATGTAGAATAAAAATAATAAAATAGTTTGCAGCACGACGTGTGATGTCTGCCAGTGTCTAAATATAAACAGGTTATTGGCTTCTTGGAGAGTAAATATTATTAAGACTATAGCTGCTCTGGTCTTTGGTAATCTTCCAACTATCTTCAACACTCACACCAACATTACAATCCCAAGCATTTTGTCAAACCTCCATTGCTAAAAACATGTTTGCTTTCACTTAAACTAGTAATAAAGTGTATGGAGTGCGCTCGCTTGAACAGGTGAGGATAGATATACTGAAATCAATGGTATTAATGGAAAATCTGTCAATACGCTATCACATATTTGAGAAGATACGATACATACCTATAGGAATATTACTATCCAGATATATGAAAGCATGTTGTTGTACTTTATATACCGAGTTAGAAATTACTTTTTATCAGATCAATATTTTCGGTTCCACAGATCGGGACCCCAATTGCTTCTGTAGGTTAACCTTACCTGGTGCAGTTAAAATTAAACCTGGTCGTAGTTTGCTCTGATTACCTAATAAAAAACGGTATGCACGTTGACACTATGAGACTAATATACCTTTTTTTAAACTATACTTATTAATAATATTAAAAAAAACTGGAAACATATAATTACAAATATTATTTGTTTTACATTTAAAAGTAAGATAGCAGGCCGTCCTTTTATTTCTTATCAACTAGCATGGTTAATGTAAAATATTATAAGTATTTATTCATTTGTGGTCGTGGTGATGAAAAATTTAAAGCATGGTGAACATTTTTAGATTTAAGTAAAAAAAAATTTTCCTTTTTTATTTGAACAGGCATAAGTTATTATATTTCACTACGAGGCAACATGTAGTCATATCAGAAATTCATTGAAAATGAATTACACTCATATTGATTAAGGCAGTTTTTGAGTTTCGTTTAGTTATAAGTATTGAGGAAGTTACTAAAATTATGTATAAGAGATATGCTCAAATATGCATTTCACAATACTTCCCGCATATATTCTTCACTGACATTATTTAATTATTAGTGCTTTATTTACATTTAAAAGGATTTGTGTATAATTTTATATAATGTGCTAGAATACTCTATTTGTATAACGCGCATTTCCAAGCAAACATACCTGATTTAATTATTTGATGTATTTTTTTTTGTAGCTATGCTATTAATTTGTTTATGGTTTACTGTAGAGCTATCCGTCATATTTGAAGTATTTTTCAAATGAGCATTCATGGAAAACTATTAAAAAATCGTTCTTTCGTTCGTTTATAGGAATATACACAATATTATTAGTATCATCATGCCCGAGTATTTACTATATGTATGTAAGAGCTCGCTGGCTGCTGAGTAGAGTAGTTGTAGAACGAGTTTTTATTGGTAACGATCGTTAAGATGAAATTTTTGCAAAATTTACCTTATTATTACACAACGTCACGTTTCTATTTGACTATCTGTTATTCAAACGGCGACATATTATAATATTTATATCGAATAGGATTTGTTTAGTGAAGTTAAAGTTGATAGTGTGATGAGCGACATGTAGAGAGAGTAAAAGAAAGAGAACGATCAATAGTGGGTATGAGGGATTTTAGCGAGGTCAGGATAATAATAATATGCAGCAGTGCATCGCGACTGTCTTAATGACTCAAGTCACGTATAATGTCGCTCTGCTATAATAATACATAGGTATGCACATATAAAGTGTGGACGGAGTTTGCAGTGAATGGTCTTTTAATCGATAAAAGCGTCGCGACGCTCTCCGTGTCCTTCATTCGACCTTGGCTCTCATACAAAGAGAGACTCGCTAAGATACAACATCCACCATTGTACATCTCACTGCCATTATATCCACTATATTCGGTCAGAGCACCGCGATATTATATGTATTTGTATTCGATGATCATAATAAAGGTGATTGCTTATCATTATTTGCTTATCGTCAATATTCATGTACCAAATAATATATTATTCAACAACGAATACGTTCCATTATAAAAGGATACACACTACCAAGGGACATATTTAAAAAAAATGCTACATATGTATGTAGGTATACCAGATAACAGAACACTGCAAAATAAAAATATAATTGGGTTATTTGAGACATATCTATATGTACATACATACATATGGATACTAGCCGGCGAATATACATACATACAGTGGTACCTCGACATACGACTTTTTAGAGATACGAGCACGCGAGCAAGCCATTTTTTGCATCGGGATACGAGCAATCGGCTCGAGAAATCCATGGGTCTCGAACATTTTTGTTCTAAACAGCCTACATGTGAGGGCGAGAAAAGTTTAGCGAAAAGGCAAAGACAAGTGAAGAAAAAAGCAGTGACGAAAATTAGGCGAAAGTAACAATTTATAAATCTAATTTATTAATTTATATTCTTGTTTTGGTTTTGTACAATAAATATTTGTCTTTTTTGAATGCATCAAAACACGTGGTATGCGAAGAAAAAAATTTTTTTTGCTAGGACTTTTTTGAGGGCTAGAATCAATTAATGGCAGTTTGTATGGGAAAATTTGAATCGAGTTACGAGCAAAGTCGCGGAACGAATTAAACTCGTATGTCGAGGTACCACTGTAGTATATGTTATCACCATCGCGTATAAAATATTATGAATTTTATTTTAAGAGGTTCTGTTTTATCTGTGTTGTTAGGTGTTATACTGTTTGAGACACGACATAACATAATATATGTATATTAGTAATCAACACAACATCAGGTATTATTAAATTATCGCATTATCTCACGTATTCAAATAAAATATGCGAAGATGTATAATAGTATATAATGAATATTGTACAAAAGAGTGCGTAAAAAGATATTGCGTCAGACAAAAGAGGAAAGATAGACAGGTTATCTGACTACATATTTGGACGTGGTTATTATTATTGTTTTTGACGATTTCGGCGGAGAAAAGTGTATGTAATGTTTATCTTGAACCACATTGTGTACAAAAAATGAGTGAAACAAGGTAATTATTATTGTATATTGTATTTTTTTTCGAGTTCAACACCAACATCGGCACAACAAACGGGAAGTAACAACCACAAGGTCATCTCCGACTATTTGTATTCTAATTTCCAATGACTACTCTACAAATATTATTCAAGCATGTTGATAAATAACGTGGCCATTTCTCTAAAGTCTGTCTTTACAAGTAGGTGTGATGAACACACTAAATATTACCTACTATTACTATCACTATGGCTCCTCCATCCAATAACTTATCCTATATTAAACAAAATCAAGAGCTACTTAGTTATTAGTGTGTCGCATCGAACATCGATTACATTATATTATTTCATTGATTAAAACAGTATAAATTGTATGATATGTGTGCTTATGCCTAACTACTAGCAGGTAATAAATTAATGATACATGAGGAAGACAGTTTTTTTTAAATTCTATTATAATTAGAAAATGATCGATGATTCATTCAAGTTTGATCAGCTGTAACAATGTAAGTAAACAATCCGTTCATTATTATAATCCACACTTACATATATCTATGGATGGAGGATGGATTACGTTAGTAATAATTCAGATATATTAATATGGGGGTTGGACGACTGAAACAATAGAGCAAATAATAAATAACATTTATTTGCAAACAATATGTATGTATGTATGTATGCATGCAAATGTACATATTATTATATCTGCTAGTGAAGAGTCAAAGCCAAAAGTTACAAATCTATTTTCAGCGTGGAATCGGCTTGTGGCAAATGGCACGCAACTTCCAACACACTTCAACATCATTATTATCATATCAAATGTGTATTAGCTTAGCAAAATAACCGAACAAGTTACCTGCCTGTCGCCTTGCCTCGCCTCGCCTCACATGGAAAACCACGATGAACGTCGACCTCGATTCATTTGAAGAAATTTACTTCCTCACCAATATCTTTACATAGGTCATAAACATTCATATACACTGTATCATTTTTATGTAAACAAATTTGAATAATACTCATAAGGGTTGTTGAACGAGGAAGCGAAATTACCCTATTATTTATTAGTAACGATGAGGTTTCTAATATTAGTTTTTTTAATAAATCAAGGTCACAATGAGTAACATCATTGTATGAGCAGATAATATAACTAAGCGGCATTTATGTATCTGGAAAATAATACCGCAATCGTCTCGGTGGATCAACTTGGCAACGGCGCATAATGAAAATACTGAACCACGTGTTCATCATTTCAAGTAATCAGGCGAGGTCGATTGAAATATTAGTATGAGAATCAATACGATGATCAGATGACAGTGACCAACGCCATAAGGGAGTACAAACTAAAGACACATCGGCCAGTGTCTTCGAATGAAAGCGAAAGCCTTTCCGTTTCTAGGTTATTATCTGCCTTTATTATGTTTCGTTGGTATACGCACTTCGTCGGTAGGGGCGCTGCTTTGTTTATCACCGCCATAGATATATAAGCAGCATGCTCCCAAAGTGTGGCTCGGTATTGTAATTGTATAATAATAGTCCAATCAGCGTAATACAGTGTAATACACAGAGCCATACAAGCTGAGGAAACACCGTGACCACCGGAGCCATTCAGAGGACGAGGCTTGCAGGGGACAGTGGCACACACAGTGGCTTGGACACAGTATCGCTATTCACAACATAATAATAATAATAGTGGTCACACAGTTTGAGGAGCCGCGGAGGTGTATCGAGCTGGCTGCGGCTGTGTGCGTGAGCCATACAGGCGTGAGCAGCCTCAGCATCAGTGTGGTGCTGTACTCTGTCCGTGCTGCACGTGTACTGCAGTCAGTGTCCTCGTGTAGTGCAATAGTAGTATAATAATAGTAATAGTCACAGTCACTCTCACAATATGTCAGCTTCCCCGATCGCCCGACAAGTGACCCAGAGCCAGTCCATCCCGTCGCGCAGGATGCTGGTCACGGATCCGTCTCAGATGCCGGACGTGTACTCGAGTACTCCCGGAGGCACCCTCTACTCGACGACCCCCGGAGGTGAATTATTTCAATGATTCAGTGATCAGTGATCAGTATTATAGTAATGATGAGTGTTATTATTGCAGGTACTCGCATAGTGTACGAGAGAGCCTTCATGATGAATCTCCGCAATTCCCCGATCTCCCGAACGCCCCCCCGGTGCTCGCTGCCCCCCGGGCTGATGCGAGGAGCGCCGTCTTCGCCCCCCAAAGTGGCGAGTATCCCGGCCATCGCCACGATGGCCGCCCCCGCGCTGGACAGGGAGCCCGACGAGCCTCACATGGAGGAGCAGTTCGACATGGAGCTGTAACTCGCTTCCTCGCCGGATTATTATGAGCATGCTTTAGATTGAGAGTCGAGTCCGTGTTGTCTTTCTAAACTACTTTTACATTAATGCATTCATCGAAACAGACTTTGTGAACATGTAAAGTTTGCTCGGTTCACGTTTGGGCTGGATCTAGATGCTCAACTATTGTGACAACTGCATTTATTGTTAAAAATCTATTGAAAAGTGTTATAGAGTCTTCAGTGAGAATGGTGAGAATTTATTTTATCTATAATCGCATGAATTTTGTTCTGTGATATGATTTAACGAGTCATGTGTACACCGATTGGGTGTATGTGTGTATTATCATTCACAGGACAGTGAAGGTATTCATTTGAACCGAGTTATTGTAGACTGGATTGCTTATTTACAGAATACTCAGATGGCAAAACAATATATTGATTAGTATGATATTATTATACGTTGTAATTAAATAAATAATAGATGACAGAGAGTGATCGCTGTACAGTGGACGTTCGAAAGCAATATGTACAGACATGTTTGTTTAGATGCTTCAAAAGCCCGTTGATCAAATCCTAATAAATAATCTATTTTAAATATATGTACTAACTTTAAGCAAACTACTTACGACATACTGACATCCTATTCATCCGAATCGATCAGTATTTAACAAATTGAGTATCTAGGTCCATCACAGTTCAGTTGCATTTTCAAATCACTTTTCTATTTTGAATTCAATAAACTGTCTCCACAAACCAGAATCTTTCTGGATCTAGTCTAGTATTTTGCATTTTATTGATATTCAAGATGTATTTTGTATAGGTACACGGTTCATTGTTTAGTACTTTCAAATATTTTTTCACGTTAACTTGAATTTTGTGATAATTCCTTGTACATAATATGTATAATGTAATATTATATTATTATTAATGTAAGCTGTAGAGTAGGCGATGTGCTCCATTTTGAGAGCATTTCTTTTTATTTGATACACAAAATAATGTATAAACCGGTTTAACGACAGCCCAAACTGCCATTGTAAATTTTCATCTCATTTTTATTTCCAGATGTGTCAATAAAAATGTTCGCTTATTTTTAATTATTGTTTTAATTAAATATGTACTTGATATATGAGAAATTAAGGGTGCAATCCTATTTCTTATGTATATGTACATAATATACATATGTAGTCGCCACTTCAATTTAATATACACTCAATGAAGTGCTAAAATCTTACTATACTGAATAAGTACTTTAAAAAAAGTATACACTGAAGCATTAGGATGACACTTGATGAACACTGGTGCTGTGTACAATTTTTATATATATATGTATATCCTGAAAGTGCTCTAAAATAGGCCAAAATAAGAAGCGTTCGTGGGCTTTATTGCTTTATATAGGGAGAAACAGTGAACTACTTAACGCTATAGTTTCAATTTTGTGCAATCAGTGGTTTGTACTATAAGTACACAAAAATGAAGCACTTGCTGACATTTGACTCTCGAGTTAGGTAGCTCTGTGAAACTACCTGCCAAGTCTAATCTACACATTCGTCGTAAAGGGAATATTAAATATGTAGTATTTTAACTAATCCCGGTTGTCAAATACATACCCCCGTATTCTGAATGCATGCAGCTTTCATAAGCTAGTTTTTTAATCCGTCTCGTCGAAGGCTGCAAGTAGTAACCATAGATGTCATAAATATTCTAAGGTGGCAACACTGGAAGTAAGTGACAGTGAAAGTTGACAGTTATGACAATGGTGGTTGTTATTGTATTGTATTGAGTATTGAGCGAGGATGAGCACCTTCAGCGGAGTACTGAGCGAGATTGAGCATGTGGCCGTGGACAGGTTTGAGGGAGACAGCTTGAGCGCGCGCTGCTTCTTCCTGTCGCACTGTCACGCCGACCACATGCGAGGACTCTGTGGCCAGGAGGAGAGGCGGGCGCTGCTAGAGTGCATGGCCAGGTTCGGGGCCCGCCTGTACTGCTCTC
Source organism: Agraylea sexmaculata (assembly GCA_022606485.1). Classification (NCBI taxonomy): domain Eukaryota; kingdom Metazoa; phylum Arthropoda; class Insecta; order Trichoptera; family Hydroptilidae; genus Agraylea; species Agraylea sexmaculata. The sequence continues at coordinate 16,766 of JAGTTH010002956.1, read as the reverse complement.
GGACCACTGCACTTGTACTGACCACGCGCTTCCCTGACCTGGCAGGCGTGCTGGTGCCTCTGTGTCTGGACGGTGAGATAGTATGATAACATTACATAGTAGTCACTTACTAGTTTACTTAGTACTACTTCTCATTTCAGTCAGTCATTTGATCCATGTGCCGACTGAACAAGTGGAACATTCTTCATTGGATGAAACCAAAAACCTTCCTGAGATTTTCTTCAATGTGACCCTGATCACCGCTGGACATTGCCCCGGCTCAGTCATGTTTTTGTTTACCACTGTGGACAAACAACGTATTCTTTACACGGGAGATTTTAGAATGTCTCTGAAGAACTTGTCCAAAATGAATGTTTTGCATGATCGCCGAAGAAATCTCATTCCTATAGATAAACTATATTTTGACTCGACTTTCTGGAGTGAGAGATATCCCTACTTTCCTAGTCGGAATGAAAGTGCCGATATAGTTTGTAAAATTATTAATGAATGGCTATTGGACAATCCCAAACACCTTGTTTATTTAATAACACCGTCATATTATGGTTTCGAAGGGTTGTATGTCGATGTTTCCAAAAAACTGAACATGAAAATCTACACTCTGGAGGAATGTTTCTCACTCTACAGGTAATTTTTTACAGTGAATAATTATAATAATGGGAAAGACTGACATTGATTATAAAATTTTCTCCATCAGTTGTTTGTCCGATTTGGATGGAATTTTCACCTATAATAAATCAGATGCTAGAATACACTGCTACTACAAAAGGACAAATCTTAATCACTCTGATGAGAATATTAAATTTATTTATTTAAGTGCTATGTACTGGACCGAAATGAAATCATGTTGTGAAGCCTACAAGAGGGAATCAAACAACTCATATAGAGTTTGTTATTCTAGTCATTGCAGTTTTGGAGAACTCAAAGATTTTATTTCATATTTACACCCCTCGAGGATAGAAGCTTGTGCAGCAGCCAATCCGCAGGTTCATGCGTCGGTACGGAAGTTTTTAAGTTCAATTCAGAAAGACTCTCTGTATACTGATTCATTTAAAAGAAAATCAAATTTTCTGTGTGATTTTGCATTAGAAAATAAAAAATTGAGTATTAAGAAAATAAAATCAAATTAACTCACAGAAAAACAATTACATATCTTTTTATTGTTCCTATATGTATAACATATACTTAGATTATGTGCAAAATGCAATATGGATTCTTTGGAGATTAGGTTCTTTATTGTTGGATTTTTCCTTGTTGAATTTATTGTATGTACAGTAAAAGATGGGTAGATCTGGATAGATACAAATTCAATGATGTTCTATATCTGTATTCGAAATATTCTCCGGTCCGAGTCAAGGAGTATAGTACATAGTACAGTTTGGTCAGAAGGATTGCATGCAATTTTTTTAAGTGAGTGGCAAATTTAAGGTAAAACATCGGAGTGCAGTGATTTGATAAATAGTCAATTATTTTTCAATATAATTCTATGATTATAAAGGGATTCATTTATGTAAATTTTTAAACTATTTGTACTGCTTATAAAGGTAAGTTTAAAGCTTTAAAATTAATATAATTTTATCGTTTTGTGTCTGTTAATATTAGTTTTTATAAAAATAAGCTTGCTGGGGTTTGCAGGTAGAAAAAGTTCACGCTGGTCTCTTTGGTGCTAAATTAAAGGAAAAACAAAGCACTGTATCAAATGTGTGCATTGAATATAGAAAAGATGAGTGATATAACATATATCAACAAATTTAATAAAAGAATATACTTCATAAAGCTAAGTAGCAGAAGTATCAGGTCGAAGCAAAAAGTCATTTCTACTAGGGAGTAAGGCCAATATCCACAACAGGTTGCAGTGTACTGTTAATTGATTGATTTTAATGTAATTGAGGACATGTATTTGGAGATATTTATCAGAAGATGTAAAATTAGGGACATTATCATGAGTGACATTTCACTCTCGGTATAATCTCGTACAAAAGTGTTCAGCGCTTCATCTTAATATAATATGTATACGTATTAAGATATAAAATATCAAACAAAAATAAGAGCTGTTTAAAAATCTCTTTTAATATTGCTTGAGAGAAACTACTGCTCATATTTCTTGATAATTTGTGAAGTCATCTAATTTCTTTTTATACATATACATAATTCATTATTTTATATTATTTTTTTTCTCAAATTCTTCTAAAACCTTTTCTGATATTTTATCTGCTTCATCTTCAATTTGTTCAACACCAAGAACTTCAGGAATATAAAATTGCATCATATTTTGAACCTTCAATACATAATATACATTAAGAATCATAAGCATATCCATTTAGATTTATAACATGAAATATTTATCCCAATTGTAATTAAATAATGTCGTTTTTAACTTACTCCATTCTTCAAGGTTACAATAGAACTGGGACAAGAGCTACATGATCCTTGCATTTTCAGACGAACGATTCCCTCTTTGAAATCTACAAATAAAACATCTCCACCGTCTTCCTGCACTGTTGGACGTATTCGTGTATCTAACAGTTCTTTGATCATTTGCACAATTTCATCATCATCTTCATTAATTTCTAATAAAATAATTACCATGATGTATGCATATAGATAAAGTATACTTTCAGTATTGATCGGTATGTAATCTTACGAGTATCTTCAGAGGGTTTGGCGTCTGTCAAAACTGGAAGACCACTGGCGAAAAAATCCATGATCGTAGCAAAGATTTCAGGTTTTAAAACATGCCATTGTAGGTCCTCTTCTTTCTTAGTAATTGTTATAAAATCAGCTCCAAAAAAAACAGACTTTACTCCGTCTATTCTAAATAACATTTTGCCTGGAATAGGATTGATTTTTTTACATAAATGTATAAAAAAGTATTTGTCTTAATAATAATATTGTAGTGGTCACCTATACACACACGGGAAGCAAATTCCCGTTAGGTCATACCGACTGAACATACAAAGGGCCATAAATATAGCCCTGCCACGGGGATGAAAGCACTTCCTACCTGGCGCTCCACGAGATAACATCTCCCGCCACTTCGCCTGCTCTCATCCCCGGTCCAGATCGGCTGCTCTGTTTCTCCGAGAATCGCATCCCGAGTTTATTGCTCGCGCACTGTGAACTCCTAGAAATAACAGACCGATCGACTACCGACTCCGCTCATACACTGGCCACTGCATCACTCCCTCTGATCATCTAATAAACTTGATGACCGCTAAGACTCTGTTTCATTTACGCATTCCGAGGATTATTAACAAGGGCACTTTTCAGTGCCACTTTAGGTTCGAACGAAAGTTATACGTGATCTTGTGGGCAGCTCTCGCTCCCACAATATAATGCTAGATTCTCGGTTCCATTCTGAATACATAAAGAGTATGTGGACCAACTATGTATAAAAAAATAAAATATGAATTACTTACCTAAGGGACTGCAATAGGCTGCAGTTCCATTTGGGAAATCCATAGTCTGACCTTTTTCTAATACTTTGACACCAGGCAAGAATTTTAGACTATTTGGATTTGGCGTATCTTGAGTCTGAACGAACATGCTTCTACTTTGCGGGCGGATTAGAGAATTGCTCACGGTGAACTTCTGACTTGGTGACTTGCGGACGACCGTGGATAACAAACTAAACTTTCTGCATTGTGGCGGAACATTGCTATTGTATATTCTGGCAAATTAAAACAAGTAAAAAAAAAGGTAAAACAATCCGAATTATGATGATATATACTTTATTGTACAGCTCGATTACTATATTATCCAATAATATTATCAATAAGTTTCTAACCTCATACAACAGCTCGTGATTGCAGCCGATATTCCGAGTGGTCTTAATCCTTGTTTTAACATTTTTGTGTTATTTTAGATTATTTTCGTATTCAGCGAAGTAAAATGACATTTCAGAGTGTTACCAGCTATGATCTTATTGGTTACCACTAACTGAAAATACTTTTTATTTTGAATTAAAACTTTGAATTCATTTGCATTAAATCATAGTAAGCAGTGTTTTTTGAATTAATACATTTCTATCTTGTGTATGTATATATATATATTTTATTGCGTTGTAATGTTCTTTGAGCTGGCAACATTGCAGGTGTACTGTCACTCGTGTCTAATCGCTTAGTCCAGCACTCAGCACTCGACACTCCAGCTCCTAGATACTAAATAACTAAATACATACATATAGTATAGTCCTAGTTCTAGTCCTAATCCTTGTCCTAGTCGAGTCCAATCTAAGAATGCAGTCCAAGTCCAAGCAATTAGTCCAGATCGCTCTCTTGCTGGTGTTTTCTTCCTTGGCCTTGTCCAAAAATGGTATGTTTGCACAATTATATGACTTGAGGGTATGGGCGCCCGCAGTTAAAGGCAAGGAGGGTCGCTTGCCCCTTCCTGGATTGATAAATTAAAACAAAAGACAAAAATACACAAAAAATCCCTTATTGTTTTGACCCCCCTAGAATATTTTCCGCAGACGTCCATGCTTGAGGGTGCTAGTGTCCGATGTCTGTGACTCGCAACTATTATACTGTAGATACTATATACACTAGATATGAATATATGTATACCGTACTCGTACACATATCTGATACAATGATATTAACAACTAATTGATTTTACTTTTAATATTGGCTTATAGAAGTGAACACTATGAGAATAGAACCTCTCCCTACCGTGACAGACACTCCTAGCGATGTCACTACACCCGTGACTCAGAGTACTGTGACTTCTACTCCTACATCAAAAACCACTTCAACGGTGGCCCCACCACCTACAACGAATAGCACTACGACAACGAGTCCTACCACTACGACTGTGAGTCCTAATACTACGACGGTGACTCCTACCACTACGACTGTGAGTCCTAATACTACGACGGTGACTCCTACCACTACGACTGTGAGTCCTAATACTACGACGGTGACTCCTACCACTACGACTGTGAGTCCTAATACTACGACGGTGACTCCTACCACTACGACTGTGAGTCCTAATACTACGACGGTGACTCCTACCACTACGACTGTGAGTCCTAATACTACGACGGTGACTCCTACCACTACGACTGTGAGTCCTAATACTACGACGGTGACTCCTACCACTACGACTGTGAGTCCTAATACTACGACGGTGACTCCTACCACTACGACTGTGAGTCCTAATACTACGACGGTGACTCCTACCACTACGACTGTGAGTCCTAATACTACGACGGTGACTCCTACCACTACGACTGTGAGTCCTAATACTACGACGGTGACTCCTACCACTACGACTGTGAGTCCTAATACTACGACGGTGACTCCTACCACTACGACTGTGAGTCCTAATACTACGACGGTGACTCCTACCACTACGACGGTGACTACTACACGAACAACAAATACGACAGTTATTCCTACGACCGTTCCAACCAGTGTAAAGCCGACTGTAGCTCCTGAGCCATCTCCGTCTCCGGCACCTCATTCACGGTAACTACTAATCTGTATTTTTTAGTACATTATTGTGTTCATCATGATTCAGGTGACAATTTTCTTGTTCAGATTTGACGGAGCCAGCTTTATTGGAGGCATCGTGTTGACATTAGGACTTGTCGCTATCGGCTTTGTTGGCTTCAAATATTACAAAGCACGCACCGAAAGGAATTATCGCACATTATAAACATTGACATTCATCAGTATGATTGAAAATGATGTGCAGGTAATTTAATACTTTGGCGCACCCACACACATCAATAAACATCCATATTAGTTATTCATTATTGTACTTACTGACAGTTTTATATACATACATATTTTGTTCTCACACTACTATTACTACTGCCGATATGTAAAAAGCACAGTGGTGGAATTATTTCTTTCTTACCTATTTTGACTGATAGTTTAGATCACTGTAATTGTTCACATGAGAGTTGCCACTGAAAAGCCTTTATCTGATCTAGTCAGTGATTTGCAAAAATGTTTAAATATTCTCTTAATTATTTCACATTGCACATGTGTACACACTCTTTAAATAAACAGTTATATCAAAGATATCATGAATAATGAGAATGTTTTAACAGTTTCCAAACTATTATTATTATTATTGTTCTGTAATAAATTACATTCATATACTATGTATTTAGTTTTGCTACTACAGTTTTATTTTTTCTTAACTCATGATGATTATCACTAAATCAAGTTTATTTATGCATTAATGAAATTGTTATACATAATTACAATTTTTATCCAAAATAAATAAACATGTAATGATCTTAAATTGTTATTTTAACCATTGCAAATAAAATATACTCACATATCGCTCATCCAGTGCAACACTGTAACTTAAGCAAAATGTCGTTTTTCGAGGAGAAGCAATTTAAGTTTCAATATTTCTAGGAGTACCGTATAAATTCGACCCAAAACCATAACGTCATCGCGCAATATGTCCAAAGTTTTTTGTAACACAATAATGACATTTTGCCACCAATGCACAAATATTTTGAGCACTTGATACACTACTTAACTCATTTTTTGAAAATTGCTTATGCAATAATGTGACAGTGTTGCACCGGATGAGCAATATAATGATATATTAAAATGAATCTGAGGCAACAAACATAAATTACCCATGACACTATCATGTAATAGAATGAGACAAGCAATGCTTTTTTATATATCTCTCATTATAAATAAATTATTATCACCCAAAAGCTTTTTCACTGAGTTTGATTATATAAATAAAGATAGAAGTTATAGTCATCTTAAAGAATTTTTGGTGAAAAATGTGTGAATTGTTTTGCTTATGTTTAATCCTAGAACTCTTTCTGCAGTCCCATATTTAAGGTTTGCCAACAAAAGTTCAGCGTTTTCAGGTGTTTCATTGCTGTATGCCTTTAATAATTGTTGGGGTGATGCAAATGTAGATGTAATACTAAGAGCTTTTTCCACTGACATGCCTTTTAGCTGTAATAAGTGTTTAATGAACATGTTTTTAACACTCATACATTTGTTTTTAGTGAAAGATATATTAAAATCATTAAACTTAGGCAAGTGAATTACTTCCTTAGTTATAAACTTGTGTGTGGTATCAAGATTGCACATTGCGAGTGTTTTGTTCTGAAATCAAGCAAGACAATTTGTAAAATTACGGATTAAATGACAAAATTATTATTATGAAATACCTTGTAGATGTCATCAATTAGTTTAGTCAGCATCGCCATGAACCTTAACGATGCTGTTTGAGAGTTTGTGAAGTGGGTCATTAAATTATCTTGAACTCTAGTGTTTACAGCTGCTTGTGTCAAAGTGGAAAGTGGCAATCTCGTATGACGATTATTTCCATGGTCCTCGATCAAATAAATTATGTTTGGAATGACAGTCTGCTTCAATCGATACTTTTGCTCGTGGAATCTCCCATCGGTGATACTTCCACCTAAATCATCCATCCTTTTTCTTTCCACAATGTAAGGCAAAACTAATTCTAATTTGGTTATTTTATGTCTGGCAATCCATAAAAAATCACCAACAGATAAATGTTTCAATTCATACTTGATAAAATGATACTTTTTCAATTCACTCACAATGATGTCATCTTCTTTTGTAGAGCTGAAATAATATTACATGAAAAAAACAAAACATCAGTTCAGACAGTGGAAATTTTCAAAGACAAAATTTAAATAATCTTACAAATTAGTTTCTTTTTTATCAATGCAGAGAAGGATATCAAATTGGCCGGGAAGAAATATTTGTGAATCTGCGAGATATGAGGAAACATCAAGCCTGCAAGATTGAAGGTCATCACTGCTTTTAAGAGGCAAAGCTTCTTGATTTTGTGTTTTGGATGGTGATGAAACATCTTTCTCATTCGTAGATTCCCATGGAAAGTGACTTTGTATATTGACATTACTTTTTGAAAGATGTTCAGAGAGAGGAATTCCTACTTCAGTTAGAGAAAATGTAATCTGTCCCTTTGTTCTCTCTTGTTTAACAAGACCTTTACACATGAGTGTTTTCATTGAAGACCAAGCGGTATAATGAGAGGACGGTGCTTTTTTTACAAAAGAGCTATCACAATGGTTTTGAGATTGTAATTGCAGCTGTTTTTTAGTCATTTTAAAAATTCCCTGTGTTCTGTTTTGAAATAATGTAATCAATATAGCATATCCACCACTTCTGTAGGCCGGTACGTATTTAAATGTGTTATGATTAAGATTGCCATCAGAGTTGTTAGTATCTGCTAATTTTCTGTCCAAAAATGCGCACAGGTTCTTCCCAAAGCCCTTTAATATGGCGCACTCACGGCCACTCTTCAGGGCCAGAGGATATTTTCGAAGGGAATCTAAAGCCATCTTCAACTTAGCCTGGCTGTTCTTCCCGATTTTTTTTTCGTATAATTCCAATAGCCATTTTTCAAATAACGGATTGGTCTTGTTCAGCTTCACGGTTGCCCTGGAAACATCCATTGACGTCTACTCGAACTCTGTATTGCCATATGCTAGATTCACAAATGTATTTATGTCTTATGAAAAATCCGTTGACACTACATAATAAAATTATTAAATTTGGACAAGCGAACGAGAGACGAACTACCTGGTGATATGTATAGTGTTGCGGTGTGATCAATTACGGCCATTGGTAATTTATCTCGCAACTGAGTATGTAAAATACTCTTTATTCAATACGCATACATAGTGGTGTAGCGTTCAGTCGCCATATAAATTTAGTCACGAAGCGGTTAGATTGACCACTTCTTCATATAATATTATGGGTTCTAGTAGATGGCCCATAGTTGGTCCCTTATCAGTGCGGGGAGTGAGAAGTAAAAGAAGATGATGTCAACTGGCCAGTGATGTTTTATTTGAAGATTAACTATACAAAGCAGTGTGGCGTGTTGCCAACATGGCGTCCGAGACTCGAGTGTCGCTTGACAAGCGACCGTTATCTGACTGGGGATAGCTGTGGCTGTTAGCGCTACTGGAAGTGCATAAATACAGATCTGCGCTGTCCAGTAGCGGCTACAATATATATAATTGTCTAACTGTGTGTATGTTATATGTCTGTATGTCTGTCTGTCCGGGTCAATCTTTCAACGTATTATCTTCGTATTAAAAACAAATCTGAGCATTTAAAAATATTAAATAATTTCAAAATATTTTTAGATGTATTTAATTTGATAATGCATAACAATTTCACATTATCATACTTCATTTTTTAAATCAAAAATTTCTTCTAATCGATAAAAAAAACACTTTAAAGCAAAAATGAAATCAAAACTCAAAGATAAACGTCCTATTAAAAAACCAGGCAGAACATAAAAAAACATTAACAAATTGAAAGTTTCAATTAAAATTACCCTAGTAGTATAATATTTAGCGTAACAATTCTCTTTCTCTCTGTACGGCTCTCTCTATTTCACTCGAGTCTAACAATGATCCGTCTCTGCTATAGGCCACTCCGCGGGCCAATCAGAGATGGTGATCTTCCCCCGTCATGGCACGGGTATAAATATAGGGCATATTCCGCCCACAAATCAGAACCGATTAGGATCTCCGGAAGACGACTAGTCTCTCCATCGCAACTGTGAAGCTACACACATCTCCAACCAACGACGACCACTGCACGATCCACGATCCGCATTAATAAACTTGCATCTACATCAACACAACCTCGACTTTGATTGACCATTGGCCTGCATACCGACATCCGACAGTGGTATAGCGGCTACTGGACTCTCAATCTCGGTCGCGCGGTCTCTTTCGTTTCGGCACTCGGACAGGATGGTCGTCACATGCGACTCTCCTTTGTATATGTGGTGCATTGCTTGCAGCGAGGGTGGCAACACCGACGGCGGGGAGAAAAGCCGATGGAGATAAAACAATCAGTGGGCGCGAAGCCGCGAGTGAGAAAGTTCTACGTACCACAGTATACTTAACCTTCAATAAAAACACTGGCCAGTGACTCCATCTTTCATTTCTCAACACTCACTCCTGCACTGATACATCGGACCAAAAATCATGGGGCAACTATCCGGTCCCCAGTAGTATTACAAAAACAACTATAATATTACGAAAATATTTAGGTAAGATTTGATTTAGGTAAGAAAGAAGGTGAATGTTGTTAGGCTCTTTTTAGCTACACTTGAAAGCATTGAACGGATTCCGCAAGCTTGCTCGTATCTCGAAGCAAATTTCCCCATACAAATTCACACAAACTGCCATTAATCCGTTCCAGCCCCCAAATGTTTCCGTAAAAAAACAGTTTTCTTAAAATAACTAAATGTTTTTGAATAAGAAAAATGTACCTTTTTCTCAATGACACATTTTAAATTTCTAAATGAGTTTTGTGTTTTTTATTCTATGAAAAAATATAAATCCAACTCAGTAAAAATTATCTAAAAAACCGCATCTTAGTCGATTTCCTAAATATCCTATAAAAACCAGATCGATATCAATGTCTTTTTCAAGAAAGACGGGAAATTTCTAATAATTAATGATGTACCGTATACATAATTTTCCATAGAAAAAGTCCATCTCGATGCTTATCTGCATTCAGAATTGACGATTAATTATTGATATTTGGGCAAGGCTCAACCGATTTAACGCTAAATCAATGGAAAAAAGATTAAAGCCAATGTCTTACAACCATACGTCGTCCTCCATTTTGACGAAAATCAACATGTCTATTTTACATAGAATATACTAATCGCACTGTTATAAAAAAACAAAATTATAATGGTCAATTTTACCGTATAATTAATATTAATATATTTTATAAGAAAATATAAGGGCGTAAAATTGAGTAAGAAAAAATTGTATCAGCTGTGAAAAGTAACAACAATGGGGTGCATGCGAAGCAATGATTAATTAATCCATAAATATTACTGGGGAAAGAGTTAATTTTGTATAAAAAATATAAACAAATAAGTATTTGATCATTGCTTTTTGAATGTCATGATGATGACAATTTATTTTATATATGTAATCGTTGCTGCTGATGATGATGATATACTATTTTATTTATGTAATCGTTGCTGATTATGACGATAATATATTACATTATTTACTCTTTCGTTGCTGCTGCTGATGATGATGATGTACTATTTTATTTTAGTAATCCTTGCTGCTGATAATGATGATATATTATTTTATTTATGTAATCGTTGCTGCTGATGATAATGATGACAATTTATTTTATTTATGTAATCTTTGCTGATGATGATAATGATATACTATTTTATTTATGTAATCGTTGCTGATGATGATGATGATATATTACATTATTTATTTGGTCGTTGCTGATGATAATGATGATATATTATATTATTTATTCTATCGTTGCTGATGATGATAATGATAAATTATTTTATTTATTTAATCGTTGCTGATGATGATGATGATATGTTATTTTATTTATTTTGTCGTAGCTGCTGATAATGTTGATATATAATATCGTAATAATAAAAATAATATTATGGACATCGGGGAGTTGCGAGTGCGTTTTGATCAAAATTTTACAAATATAAAATTGATCCAAGCGGATATGGGTATATTTCTCCGCATGTGTACGTTGATTCAACACCGTAATACGGAGCCGATAGAGTGTAACAGTGTGTACACCCTCGTGAAGCCGACTCGACTCGACACAGCTTCGGTTCGGATGCGTGATTGTTTTTTATACAACTCGACCTCGTCATTACGACGCCGTATCAGGTTTTCAGTATAATTGCAAGCTTGCTTGACTTTTTGTTCAAAGTCGAAAACTAACCCATGTAAAAATTCAATCGGCCGTAACTTTTGTAAAAAACCCATATTCGTTACGGAGTCTATTGTTTTTTATACAACTCGACCTCGTCATTACGACGCCGTTTCAAGTTTTCAGTATAATTGGAAGCTTGCTTGACTTTTTGTTCAAAGTCGAAAAATGCATAACGTAAAAATTCAATCGGCCGTAACTTTTGTAAAAAACTCATATTCATTGCGGAGTCTATTGTTTTTTATACAACTCGACCTCGTCATTACGACGCCGTATCAAGTTTTCAGTATAATTGCAAGCTTGCTTGACTTTTTGTTCAAAGTCGAAAACCAACCTATGTAAAAATTCAATCGGCCGTAACTTTTGTAAAAAACTCATATTCGTTGCGGAGTCTATTGTTTTTTATACAACTCGACCTCGTCATTACGACGCCGTTTCAAGTTTTCAGTATAATTGGAAGCTTGCTTGACTTTTTGTTCAAAGTCGAAAAATGCATAACGTAAAAATTCAATCGGCCGTAACTTTTGTAAAAAACTCATATTCGTTGCGGAGTCTATTGTTTTTTATACAACTCGACATCGTCATTACGGCGCCGTATCAGGTTTTCAGTATAATTGCAAGCTTGCTTGACTTTTTGTTCAAAGTCGAAAACTAACCTATGTAAAAATTCAATCGGCCGTAACTTTTGTAAAAAAACTCATATTCGTTGCGGAGTCTATTGTTTTTTATACAACTCGACCTCTTCATTACGACGCCGTATCAAGTTTTCAGTATAATTGCAAGCTTGCTTGACTTTTTGTTCAAAGTCGAAAAATGCATAACGTAAAAATTCAATCGGCCGTAACTTTTGGAAAAAACTCATATTCATTGCGGAGTCTATTGTTTTTTATACAACTCGACCTCGTCATTACGACGCCGTATCAGGTTTTCAGTATAATTGCAAGCTTGCTTGACTTTTTGTTCAAAGTCAAAAACTGCAAAACGTAAAAATTCAATCTGCTGTAACTTTTCTAAAAAACTCATATTCGTTACGGAGTCTATTGTTTTTTATACAACTCGACCTCGTCATTACGACGCCGTATCAAGTTTTCAGTATAATTGCAAGCTTGCTTGACTTTTTGTTCCAAGTCGAAAACTGCAATACGTAAAAATTTAATCGGCCGTAAATTTTGTAAAAAACTCAATTTCGTTGCAGTCTATTGTTTTTTATACAAATTGACCTCTTCATTACGACGCCGTATCAAGTTTTCAGTAAAATTGCAAGCTTGCTTGACTTTTTGTTCAAAGTCGAAAACTGAACTACGTAAAAATTCAATCGGCCGTAACTTTTGTAAAAAACTCATATTCGTTGCGGAGTCTATTGTTTTTTATACAACTCGACCTCGTCATTACGACGCCGTATCAAGTCTTCAGTATAATTGCAAGCTTGCTTGACTTTTTGTTCAAAGTCGAAAACTGAACTACGTAAAAATTCAATCGGCCGTAACTTTTGTAAAAAAATCATATTCGTTGCAGAGTCTATTGTTTTTTATACAACTCGACCTCGTCATTACGACGCCGTATCAAGTTTTCAGTATAATTGCAAGCTTGCTTGACTTTTTGTTCAAAGTCGAAAACTGAACTACGTAAAAATTCAATCGGCCGTAACTTTTGTAAAAAACCCAATTTTATTGCGGAGTCTATTGTTTTTTATAGAACTCGACCTCGTCATTACGACGCCGTATCAAATTTTCAGTATAATTGCAAGCTTGCTTGACTTTTTGTTCAAAGTCGAAAACTGTACTACGTAAAAATTCAATCGGCCGTAACTTTTTTAAAAAACTCATATTCGTTGCGGAGTCTATTGTTTTTTATACAACTCGACATCGTCATTACGGCGCCGTATCAAGTTTTCAGTATAATTGCAAGCTTGCTTGACTTTTTGTTCAAAGTCGAAAACTGTACTACGTAAAAATTCAATCGGCCGTAACTTTTGTAAAAAACTCATATTCGTTGCGAAGTCTATTGTTTTTTATACAACTCGACATCGTCATTACGACGCCGTATCAAGTTTCCAGTATAATTGCAAGCTTGCTTGACTTTTTGTTCAAAGTCGAAAACTGTACTACGTAAAAATTCAATCGGCCGTAACTTTTGTAAAAAACTCATATTCGTTGCGAAATCTATTGTTTTTTATACAACTCGACATCGTCATTACGACGCCGTATCAACTTTTCAGTATAATTGCAAGCTTGCTTGACTTTTTGTTCAAAGTCGAAAACTGTACTACGTAAAAATTCAATCGGCCGTAACTTTTGTAAAAAACTCATATTCGTTGCGAAGTCTATTGTTTTTTATACAACTCGACATCGTCATTACGGCGCCGTATCAAGTTTTCAGTATAATTGCAAGCTTGCTTGACTTTTTGTTCAAAGTCGAAAACTGTACTACGTAAAAATTCAATCGGCCGTAACTTTTTTAAAAAACTCATATTCGTTGCGGAGTCTATTGTTTTTATACAACTCGACATCGTCATTACGACGCCGTATCAAGTTTTCAGTATAATTGCAAGCTTGCTTGACTTTTTGTTCAAAGTCGAAAACTGTACTACGTAAAAATTCAATCGGCCGTAACTTTTTTAAAAAACTCATATTCGTTGTGGAGTCTATTGTTTTTACGCCAACTCGACATCGTCATTACGACGCCGTATCAACTTTTCAGTATAATTGCAAGCTTGCTTGACTTTTTGTTCAAAGTCGAAAACTGTACTACGTAAAAATTCAATCGGCCGTAACTTTTGTAAAAAACTCATATTCGTTGCGTAGTCTATTGTTTTTTATACAACTCGACATCGTCATTACGGCGCCGTATCAAGTTTTCAGTATAATTGCAAGCTTGCTTGACTTTTTGTTCAAAGTCGAAAACTGTACTACGTAAAAATTCAATCGGCCGTAACTTTTTTAAAAAACTCATATTCGTTGCGGAGTCTATTGTTTTTATACAACTCGACATCGTCATTACGACGCCGTATCAAGTTTTCAGTATAATTGCAAGCTTGCTTGACTTTTTGTTCAAAGTCGAAAACCAACCTATGTAAAAATTCAATCGGCCGTAACTTTTGTAAAAAACTCATATTCGTTGCGGAGTCTATTGTTTTTTATACAACTCAACATCGTCATTACGACGCCGTATCAAGTTTTCAGGATAATTGCAAGCTTGCTTGACTTTTTGTTCAAAGTCGAAAACTGTACTACGTAAAAATTCAATCGGCCGTAACTTTTGTAAAAAACTCATATTCGTTGCGAAATCTATTGTTTTTTATACAACTCGACATCGTCATTACGACCCCGTATCAAGTTTTCAGTATAATTGCAAGCTTGCTTGACTTTTTGTTCCAAGTCGAAAACTGACACACGTAAAAATTCAATCGGCCGTAACTTTTGTAAAAAACTCATATTCATTGCGGAGTCTATTGTTTTTTATACAACTCGACCTCGTCATTACGACGCCGTATCAGGTTTTCAGTATAATTGCAAGCTTGCTTGACTTTTTGTTCAAAGTCGAAAACTAACCTATGTAAAAATTCAATCGGCCGTAACTTTTGTAAAAAAACTCATATTCGTTGCGGAGTCTATTGTTTTTTATACAACTCGACCTCGTCATTACGACGCCGTTTCAAGTTTTCAGTATAATTGGAAGCTTGCTTGACTTTTTGTTCAAAGTCGAAAAATGCATAACGTAAAAATTCAATCGGCCGTAACTTTTGTAAAAAACTCATATTCGTTGCGGAGTCTATTGTTTTTTATACAACTCGACATCGTCATTACGACGTCGTATCAAGTTTTCAGTATAATTGCAAGCTTGCTTGACTTTGTTCAAAGTCGAAAACTGTACCTACGTAAAATTCAATCGGCTGCAACTTTTGTAAACCTTATATCTGTTATGAAGTCTATTGCTCTTTATATTAACCTCGACATCAAGTTACGGCTGATGCCGTATCAAGTTTCTCAGTATAATTGTAAGCTTGCTTGACTTTGTTCAAAGTCGAAAACTGTACTAGGTAAAAAATTCAATCGCCGTAACTTTGTAAAAAACTCCGTTATTCGTTGCGGAGTCTATTTTTTTTTTTATATAAATTGACCTCGTCATTTCGACGCCGTATCAAGTTTCAAGAGAAATTGCAAGCTTGCTTGATTTTTTGTTCAAATTCGAAAACTGAACTACGTAAACATTTAATCGGCCGTTACTTTTGTAAAAAACTCAATTTCGTTGCGGAGTCTTTTGTTTTTTATACAAATTGACCTCGTCATTACGACGCTGTATCAAGTTTTCAGTATAATTGCAAGCTTGCTTGACTTTTTGTTCCAAGTCGAAAACTGCTATACGTAAAAATTTAATCGGCCGTAAATTTTGTAAAAAACTCAATTTCGTTGCAGTCTATTGTTTTTTATACAAATTGACCTCTTCATTACGACGCCGTATCAAGTTTTAAGTATAATTGCAAGCTTGCTTGACTTTTTGTTCAAAGTCGAAAACTGTACTACGTAAAAATTCAATCGGCCGTAACTTTTGTAAAAAACTCATATTCGTTGCGAAATCTATTGTTTTTTATACAACTCGACATCGTCATTACGATGCCGTATCAAGTTTTCAGTATAATTGCAAGCTTGCTTGACTTTTTGTTCAAAGTCGAAAACTGTACTACGTAAAAATTCAATCGGCCGTAACTTTTGTAAAAAACTCATATTCGTTGCGAAGTCTATTGTTTTTTATACAACTCGACATCGTCATTACGACGCCGTATCAAGTTTTCAGTATAATTGCAGGCTTGCTTGACTTCTTGTTCAAAGTCGAAAACTGTACTACGTAAAAATTCAATCGGCCGTAACTTTTGTAAAAAACACAATTTCGTTGCTGAGTCTATTATTTTTTATACAACTTGACCTCGTCATTACGACGCCGTATCAAGTTTTCAGTGAAATTGCAAGCTTGCTTGACTTTTTGTTCAAAGTCGAAAACTAACTTATGTAAAAATTCAATCGGCTGTCACTTTTGTAAAAA